>CM060676.1:11210093-11375093 GCA_030686995.1 Artemisia argyi
GTGCACGTATGTTTTTGGACGAGTGCACACATGTTTTTGAATGACGTGCACATATATATTTATCAAGATACATTTTGTAATTGGATTGTATTTTATTTGATACCAAATTTTATGTATACTAATTATATTTTTGGTATGTTATAAATTTAGAGGTTACATGTATATGTTTTGTTTTTTGTTACAAATTTCGAAGATTAAATAATGTACACTAGAAACATACGTGCAATTACCATTTTAAGCAAAATAAGTTGAATGTCTAAACAATTATACGCAAGACACATATGTAAATTAAAAAAAGAATAATAATAAAAAAAGTAACACACATGCACCTCATTTTAATAAGTATTCTAAGGACAAAAAAAAAAAAAAAAAAAAAAAAAAACCCTGAAAATAAAGGTAATTAAGAAAACGTTTTTTATTTAAAAAAATTCAAAAAAGGTGAAAAAGTGTATGACTATTTTACCCTTTTGAATTAATTAAAAAGATTTAATAATACTAAATTATTATTGGTTTAAATGGTACTGTAAAGTACTGCATCTAATATTGGTACTGCATATATATATATATATATATATATATATATATATATAATATATATATATATATATATATATATATATATATATATATATATATATATATATATTCACATTTCAACTAGTTTTATTTTTCTAGTTGCTTTATTTTCCTAACGCTCTGTTCTCGAGTCTAATTTTTAAAGAAGGGAAGGGAGAGGGGATGGGAAGGGGAGGGGATGGGAAGGGATGAAACTGTGAAGAATGGAAGGGTTTTTATTTGTGTTCTCAAGTCTAATTTTTAAGTTGCAAGGAAGGAAAAGGAAGGTACCCCAAATTACCAAGATACCCTCAAAGTCATATATATTTTGACATTCATTGATAGTACATCATTATGACAGACAACGGCAAATACCAAATTGCAATCAGCCACACTCACATGACAAGCACATATATGTTTTACCCCTTTTTCAAATCCTCTAATATACACACGCCTTTCTTTTTAAATGAAACATGCATGCACCCTTTATTATAGAATACTTACGATTCGAAAAATAATAAATGAAACATGCTTGTGTCCCTCGTACCAAATTCATCCGAAGTAAGACAAATAGTTACTATCATTTGCTAGATACTGTTACAACTCGTAAATTCTGGCCTTTTCCCGAACATTCATCGATAACTATTCATCATTTTACTATTCATCATTTTTTAGGTCAGTTCGATATTCTGAGAAGCGTTTTAAAATTTTACTATTCATAAAACACTATTCACCTCCGGAGAAAATTGTCATTTATACGTGGGTTGCGTCATTTTTGTAAACGTACGATTATTAAACTAAGAAACGTTATCTTATGAACTAATATTTTGAATAATCGATCCGACAATCTCAACTATGGTCCTAACATATTTTTATACTCATAATAATGATATAAAAATTATATTATTAATTTACCCGGTGTTTTCAAATCAATTGTTACGTTTTACGGTCGAAGCTTATAACTCCGTTGGTTCGCGATATTTCAACCCGATCATTATTTTAACTTCCAATTCTCATCAGGAATATTATTTTATAATTTTTACAACTTCATTATATTTTATTTTATCTCGTTAAAATTTATTATTAGTTAACTCGGTACCCGGTATCCCCTAAAACACTAAATATCTAACCATTACCTAACAAATCTTCCACAAAATATCACATTTTCTTCCTACTCATTGACTTTGCCGCCCCCCCCCCCCCTTTTTATTTTCCTAAAATGGTGGATCTTGTCTCATAATAATATCTACATACATCTATATATTATTTTTCTCATTCTTACATTTCATACTTCAAGTAAACAACTAGCAAAACTTTTTCTCTCTTTTTCTTCTTCCTTGCTCGGCCAACAACAAGAACAACAAGCTATCTCCATTAATTTTGCTAGATCAAGTGTTAATCTAGTTCCTTTTGTTGTCTTTGTTTGAGTTTTGTATTAAAAACTCAAGGTTTCTTTGGTTTTTCATCATCACAAGCTCACTAATCTTTCTATGTAAGTTGTCAAACTTTTGCTCATAATTTCTTCATGTTCTTACTATGTTCATATGATTTCATACAAGGTTTACATGCATATGTTAGTATATACCACTCATTTATATATATATATATATATATATAACTTTTGATTCCTAGAAATGGATTATTGTTAGATCCTTGTTAGATCCACTTGATTTATGATGTTTAGGAACCCATGACACCCTAAGAAGGTGTATGGTAAGATTAGACTAGATTTGTGGTGATTGAAAGTGATTTGGTTGAAGTTGAAACAAGTTTGAAACTAGGAAAATGATTTTTGAAAATATATATAAACCTACTGTCCTTAAAATGAAAACGTGGCCAACTCAGTGGGTTTGGGGTAACTTTTGACCAAATATTTAGAAAATACTTTCCGAGACGGAACTATGGCCGAAAACGGGGATGAAAACGAGTTAATAACGAAGGAGATACGCCAAAAACGGGTTTAACGACGAAAACTATATTTTCTGAAAACTGCATGCTGTTTGGCATTTTTAGACGGACAAATAGAGGCGTTAAACGTAACCTAGAGGAGCCGAGCTATTGAAAATATATTAGTATGTTGTCCCACGATTCCGGGAATGTAAAGAACGTAGAAAACGAGCTTAAAACGACCAAGTTATACACTTTTGAAACTAGGCGAACTATATATATATTTGACAACATCTAATAGCAAATATTCTCTTAAGTTATGGAAACACTATAATTCAACGCCAACACTTATTTTCAAACTACGAGTGGTATAGGCTTCATGTGCATGTACATTCATCGCATCCCCTCATAATTTAAGTAGATCGTATCATTCGTTCATTATAGGTCGCGGTTAGAGATCGAACCTCATTTCTGTGTAACCACTTTTGTCTTCGTAACTATCGTACCAGGTGAGTCATAGCCCCTACTCTTTTAAATTGTTTTGTTAACTTTTTGGGGGAGAATACATGCTCGTTTTTACATGAATTACTACTTGACCTTTTGAACTCGACTTGACTTTTGAACTTGACTTGACTTTTGAACTTGACTTGACTTTTGAACTTGACTTAAACTTTTGACCCTCATGTACCGTACGTACTATAACCTAAAGTCTCCCATGTTCGGAGCAGTGCAAAGTCTCCCCTGTCTACGGAGCAGCATTATCAAGTCTCCCATGTTCGGAGCAACATAAAATCTCCCCTGTCTACGGAGTAACTTTGACTTTATACTATGTAATAGTTTGTGAATGATGTACTGTTCGTGCATCTGCAATTGTTAGTCTCCTGCTGGTTTGCCGTTCGCACTCCAGTTTATACGTACCGTTCGTGCGGCCTCCTTGTGTGGGGCAGTAGGTAGTATGGATAGCGCTATTAGAGGTCGGCCAACCTCTCGTTCCCCTGTCTACGGAACGCATATTATTTATTTTAGGAGCCTTGCCACATTCATTATTATATAGGTGGTGCTTATATTGTGACTTATTATGACCGCGGGTACTTGACTACTAGACCTAAACTATTTTAGCAGTGGGTTGTAAACACACAGGTTGCAAGTCTCTTATGGCGGGATTTGCAACTGAGTGGATTTACAATGCCTTTGCTGTGTGATCACTTTTCTTTATACTTTATTTGTTAAACAAACTCTCTGAACTCACCAACCTCGTGTTGACACTTTAGCATGTATTTTCAGGTTTTAACCTATGGCACACTACAGGAGGTTTTGGCAGGGCATGGCATGGTCATAGAAGACTCTGATAATTTATATGGGGACCGTTTTTAAGCTATTTTAAGGGCCTACTTCCGCACTACTTTTAACGATGTAAATACAATGTTTTTAACTTAACTATATTATTCTAAATGATTGAAGTGAAAACCATTTTTGAACTTGTGTTGTAATACCAATTGAGTTACACCCCAGCTACACGTATGCTTCCGCTGGACCCGATTTTGGGGGTGTGACAGATTGGTATCAGAGCTTTGGCTATAGCGAACTAAGTGTTTTTAAAACCTAGACTATAGCTACTTTTATGAAAAACTTAACCCTATGACCGTCACGTGCCTGCCTGCCAAGCTGAAGCCTCATTGTGGTTTGTTGCTGACTTAGGTGATGAGATTTGTGTCTCATTATCTGGTATATTATGTTCATTTGTTCTAATTGATCTCTATCATTGTCTTTCATATGAGCATGTTCACGTATCATATATGTCACCCTGTTATGTTTCTCCTAGCATAGTTTCATCATTTGACCTCGAGTTTGGTCACCTGCCTTAGTCTTTCTGTACGTCTTGGTATTTGTAACTGAGCTGAGTATTTCAAAATTCATGGAACCTCGGTGGAATATAGACTAGTCACCTATATTCAACCCGGGATAGTGGGACATAGGCTGACTACCTATATCCGACTCAAAAATGAATTTTGCAACACTGAGAATGGTTATAATAAAATTTTGTCTGGATTAAATCCTCTACTCAATTTCCTAATGTTTCATTCATGTGTGTGTGTACCCTCGTTGTCAGAACGCTTATACTTTTCATCACCTCGTGAACCGCCGCCTAGAAACACGTCAACTTGTCATTTCATCTCATGAATCTTCACCTATATAACACTTCGGAGACCAACGTTAACTGAACTTCGGGACGAAGTTCCTTAAGGGGTAGAGACTGTCACAACTTGTAAATTCTGGCCTTTTCCCGAACATTCATCGATAACTATTCATCATTTTACTATTCATCATTTTTGAGGTCAGTTCGATATTCTGAGAAGCGTTTTAAAATTTTACTATTCATAAAACACTATTCACCTCCGGAGAAAATTGTCATTTATACGTGGGTTGCGTCATTTTTGTAAACGTACGATTATTAAACTAAGAAACGTTATCTTATGAACTAATATTTTGAATAATCGATCCGACAATCTCAACTATGGTCCTAACATATTTTTATACTCATAATAATGATATAAAAATTATATTATTAATTTACCCGGTGTTTTCAAATCAACTGTTACGTTTTACGGTCGAAGCTTATAACTCCGTTGGTTCGCGATATTTCAACCCGATCATTATTTTAACTTCCAATTCTCATCAGGAATATTATTTTACAATTTTTACAACTTCATTATATTTTATTTTATCTCGTTAAAATTTATTATTAGTTAACTCGGTACCCCGGTATCCCCTAAAACACTAAATATCTAACCATTACCTAACAAATCTTCCACAAAATATCACATTTTCTTCCTACTCATTGACTTTGCCGCCCCCCCCCCCTTTTTATTTTCCTAAAATGGTGGATCTTGTCTCATAATAATATCTACATACATCTATATATTATTTTTCTCATTCTTACATTTCATACTTCAAGTAAACAACTAGCAAAACTTTTTCTCTCTTTTTCTTCTTCCTTGCTCGGCCAACAACAAGAACAACAAGCTATCTCCATTAATTTTGCTAGATCAAGTGTTAATCTAGTTCCTTTTGTTGTCTTTGTTTGAGTTTTGTATTAAAAACTCAAGGTTTCTTTGGTTTTTCATCATCACAAGCTCACTAATCTTTCTATGTAAGTTGTCAAACTTTTGCTCATAATTTCTTCATGTTCTTATTATGTTCATATGATTTCATACAAGGTTTACATGCATATGTTAGTATATACCACTCATTTATATATATATATATATATATATATATATATATATATATATATATATATATATATATATATATATATATATATATATATATAACTTTTGATTCCTAGAAATGGATTATTGTTAGATCCTTGTTAGATCCACTTGATTTATGATGTTTAGGAACCCATGACACCCTAAGAAGGTGTATGGTAAGATTAGACTAGATTTGTGGTGATTGAAAGTGATTTGGTTGAAGTTGAAACAAGTTTGAAACTAGGAAAATGATTTTTGAAAATATATATAAACCTACTGTCCTTAAAATGAAAACGTGGCCAACTCAGTGGGTTTGGGGTAACTTTTGACCAAATATTTAGAAAATACTTTCCGAGACGGAACTATGGCCGAAAACGGGGATGAAAACGAGTTAATAACGAAGGAGATACGCCAAAAACGGGTTTAACGACGAAAACTATATTTTCTGAAAACTGCATGCTGTTTGGCATTTTTAGACGGACAAATAGAGGCGTTAAACGTAACCTAGAGGAGCCGAGCTATTGAAAATATATTAGTATGTTGTCCCACGATTCCGGGAATGTAAAGAACGTAGAAAACGAGCTTAAAACGACCAAGTTATACACTTTTGAAACTAGGCGAACTATATATATATTTGACAACATCTAATAGCAAATATTCTCTTAAGTTATGGAAACACTATAATTCAACGCCAACACTTATTTTCAAACTACGAGTGGTATAGGCTTCATGTGCATGTACATTCATCGCATCCCCTCATAATTTAAGTAGATCGTATCATTCGTTCATTATAGGTCGCGGTTAGAGATCGAACCTCATTTCTGTGTAACCACTTTTGTCTTCGTAACTATCGTACCAGGTGAGTCATAGCCCCTACTCTTTTAAATTGTTTTGTTAACTTTTTGGGGGAGAATACATGCTCGTTTTTACATGAATTACTACTTGACCTTTTGAACTCGACTTGACTTTTGAACTTGACTTGACTTTTGAACTTGACTTGACTTTTGAACTTGACTTAAACTTTTGACCCTCATGTACCGTACGTACTATAACCTAAAGTCTCCCATGTTCGGAGCAGTGCAAAGTCTCCCCTGTCTACGGAGCAGCATTATCAAGTCTCCCATGTTCGGAGCAACATAAAATCTCCCCTGTCTACGGAGTAACTTTGACTTTATACTATGTAATAGTTTGTGAATGATGTACTGTTCGTGCATCTGCAATTGTTAGTCTCCTGCTGGTTTGCCGTTCGCACTCCAGTTTATACGTACCGTTCGTGCGGCCTCCTTGTGTGGGGCAGTAGGTAGTATGGATAGCGCTATTAGAGGTCGGCCAACCTCTCGTTCCCCTGTCTACGGAACGCATATTATTTATTTTAGGAGCCTTGCCACATTCATTATTATATAGGTGGTGCTTATATTGTGACTTATTATGACCGCGGGTACTTGACTACTAGACCTAAACTATTTTAGCAGTGGGTTGTAAACACACAGGTTGCAAGTCTCTTATGGCGAGATTTGCAACTGAGTGGATTTACAATGCCTTTGCTGTGTGATCACTTTTCTTTATACTTTATTTGTTAAACAAACTCTCTGAACTCACCAACCTCGTGTTGACACTTTAGCATGTATTTTCAGGTTTTAACCTATGGCACACTACAGGAGGTTTTGGCAGGGCATGGCATGGTCATAGAAGACTCTGATAATTTATATGGGGACCGTTTTTAAGCTATTTTAAGGGCCTACTTCCGCACTACTTTTAACGATGTAAATACAATGTTTTTAACTTAACTATATTATTCTAAATGATTGAAGTGAAAACCATTTTTGAACTTGTGTTGTAATACCAATTGAGTTACACCCCAGCTACACGTATGCTTCCGCTGGACCCGATTTTGGGGGTGTGACAGATACATAGTAATAAGTTTTATTAGTAATATGACTAATAACCTATTCAAAACTGCATAACAAATAGGGCTGGGTACTAGCAAATAGTATCTCGTTAACTAAGCATGTTATCAGTATAAACACACATCAAATAGGGCTGGGTACTAACAAATAATTATATGCACATTCAGTTTTTAAGTAAGCATGTTATCAGTTAACAAATAGGGCTGGGTACATGTTATCCCTTCAGTCAAAAAGTTTATCCCTACTGCATGTTATCCCTTCAGTCAAAAAATGATGCTCCCACCAAATCCCGTACTGCATGTTATCACTTTTCTTATATCGCACACTAACTTGTCCATATTCAAACCCTTGCCATCACCCACATTCATGCGACTAAAACATATATATTTTGACACGAAGAAGGTGACTCCAGAAGGTGACTCCAGAAGGGTTTCTACACGATTAACAAGAGGGGTATACATGTATTCATGCCACTAAAACACATTTGAAAACTTCTAATGGTGATATTCTACACGATTAACAAGAACAATATACATGATCAAACAAACCCTCGATCAAACTAATGTAAAACAATGAAAAAAACACATCACGATCTGATTAAAACTTAAAAACATCACGATCTGATTAAAATTTAAACTAGAATCAAATAATAAACTTACAACTCGTTTCTTGATTGCCAGAAGAAAACGAATCAGAAGTGTGATGTGAAACGTTGTGGCAGTTGTACAGATGTGTGATGTGATAACTAGGTCAAAGGAGATAAAACGTGCATGAAAAGTGAGGATATAAATGTAATTGTAGACAAGCCCAGCCCGCTTCCCTTTCAAATCCCCCCAAAATTGGGCGGAATAGATATACACTAAAATTTCCATACCTTCCCTCCCTCTCCCCTTCCCGTCCCCTCCTCTTCCTTCCTAAAAAAACTTAAGAACACCCATATTTTTTATTTCCCTTCCAATCCCCTTCCATCCCCTTCCATTCCTTTAAAAAAAAAAACTCGAGAACAGAGCGTAAGTCTTGGAAAATGTATATTTTTTTATAACAACAAGTATTTTTCCAAAGAGTAGAGTGGTATAGGAAACATGTGCATGGACATTCATAACATCATTTTGTGATCTAAAAAGATCGTTCATCATTCATATTAGGTTGAGGCAGCTAACCGTTCATTGTTGTAGTTCATTTCACTTCATCACAGTATCATCAGTTTAAGGTGAGTTTTCATAGCCCCGTTTTCAATACAATATTTTGATTTCAAATCCCACGGGGGAATACATTGCATCAATTATTTTAGTACGAGCCCAAGTACCAAAACATATGTACATTGTTTATGTTGCCTTACCAACCTGTTAAAGTCCCCTATTTATTATCATGGACCGTTAATTTGCCTATTAAGCGAGAGTGAGTGGATAGATCTATCGAGGGTGACGCCTCCATCCGTGGTAGTTATTACCAACAGTAAGCGGATGCATTTCATGTCTGACATTTTGGGAGTGTTCTGGTAAAACATTCAGGAGGGGCATATAATTTCAACAGTCTAGCTTCGGGGTCATGAGCTTAAGGTCTATTGTACTATTTTACTTGACTTTTATCTTGCACTTATACTTGTGGTGGCCGTACAACATTACATTTTATAAACCTATGGAATTCACCAACATTCGTGTTGACGTTTTAGCAATGTATTTCAGGTTATTAAGGTAGCTCATGTGACATGCATTTGGACCTTCATGGAGTCGCGGGGTCGACGCGTCTCACCGTTATTTCATGCACTTATGTAAACGTTTGATCTAGTATGACTTGTTTTTCATAAACATGCAACACCTTTTGGGGACCTCATTTTGTAATCTCTGAATAATTTCAATGATCAAACGAAGTATTTTCCAAACGACACTTTAGGTCGTTCAATGTAACCGTAACTGTGATGCTATGACAGACACCCCCAGGTATTCCATTCCGCTGCAAGTCAGGTAAATTGGGGGTGTGACAGATTGGCATCAGAGCTAAGGTTATAGCGAACTAGGATGTATCTTGGACCCTAGACTATAACCGCATCATCATAGCATCTCATCATTTCATCATAAGTGCATAATCATGATACATGTTGTTTCATGCATACCCTGTGCGAGTTATTTATACTCATATTTGTATATATATATATGTCATTTTATTGACCTGGTTCACAAGTGACATGTCTTCAGATACTCACCCTGACATCCTTTTATCGGATTCCGACATTGAAGATGCCTTGTCATCTTCCACTACCATTATACCACCAGTTGCACTTACACCACCATTAGCACTATTGATTTGCCATAGGAACAGGGGTTTCCTATCATTCAGCCCATACATAGAATGCCTTTTGGTAGAGTATTCAGACTTAAATCTTAATGGACTTATTAGGTTGTTTATTACAAGGAAGATAGTATGTTTCTTTCCATCACTAGTAGAGCACTCACTACTCAGGTACTACCACCACCATCAGTTACTTATTACACTATTGGTCGTCCCATAGTGCGTACTTTAGTTTGACCTCTTAGATGTCGCGAGGTAGCGCGAAAGAGGATAGTATTCCATTCACTAGTACCACCATTGTCATTTTCCTTTTCCATTCCCACTTGCCATGAACTAGATAACATCTAGTAGATAATACCAATATCACGGACTCAACAGGAACATCCGCAGATTCTTCAGGAATGGCTCAGAACCTACATTATCTAAGATTTGATAGATGCACAACTTCAGACATCACTTCAGGACTATCTCGACCTTATGATGCCACAAACCTGATTTCACACAGAGGGACACCAGGAAGTCTCTAGACCAGACTTATATCCTCACTAGCTTTTACTATTATCCTAGCCACAGAAAGTGTGGAACATAGTCTAAAGAACTTGTTGTCTTTTGATTGTTGTACAAACAAAAATATCAAGTGTGACTCTACTATGTAAGAAATGGTTGTGCTATTTGTGATATCAGTTCACGTAGACCGAAATTTTCATGTATTATATTCATGTGTTGTGAATATGATGACTTTTATTAACTATATCCTCATGGTCTCTTATGATTTGATGAAGAGAGATTTAAGCAAACCATTCCAAGCATGACGCAAGCTGCTGTTGGACAAGTCATTGCCAAGAACATAGCCACCGCCCTCACTAAGGAACTTACTCACGTGGAATTTATGGGGTGCAATCCTCCCTCCTTCAGCGGAACTAGAGACACAAAGGAATATCTCAAATGGTTCGAAGAAATAGAAAAAATATTTCAATGTGGCGACTGTCGTAAGGAAGACAAGGTTAAGTTCACCACATGCACTTTTCAGGATCATGCCCAGGAATGGTGGACCAAACATATTAAGATGGTGGGAGTTGATGCTGCCTACTCACACTCTTGGGAGAAACTAAGAAGGATGATGGGTATAACATTTTGTGTAGGAAATGAATTACGAGCAAAAGAACAGGAAACACTAAACTTTACCATGGTAGGAAATGATGTTGACGAGTACACTACTCATTTTTATGAATTAACACGACAAGGTTCTGCAATGGATGAACCGGAAAGCAAGAAACTTGAAAGGTACATCGGGGGACTCTCCCATGAAATTCATATGTTGGTCATCGTATGGGAACCCGATACCATGTCTGAAGCTATCAAAATGGCGATCGAAGGAACTCATAGTTCACGCCGAGACATCAGGAAACAATAGTGAAAATAAAAGGAAGTGGAACAACAATCTAGGTTGCAATGCTGCTCAACAATCACCCAAAGGACAAGAAGTGAATAGAGCCTTTGCTGCAGAACCGCGCACAAAGAGAAGGTATATTGGAAAGTTACCTTACTACAACCTGTGTAATCAACATCACCGAGATCATTGCAGTAAAACGTGTGGAGTGTGCAAGAAGCAGGGTCATCGGACTGAAGACTGTAGGAAACTCACAAATCAGAAGGCCCCAGGGAGTTGCTTCAAATGTGGAAACTTAGGGCATTTCAAGAATGACTGCCCGGAGCTAAGGAACAAGGAAAATCAGGAACTTGGAATCAAGACTGAATCGCTCGAGGAATAGCGTGAGCTGTTGAAAGAGAACCGTCAGGATATTAGCAACATCAAGGATAACAACAATGCTTCAGCAGGAGGAGCCTTGTTTCAATATATAAACCGTAGTTCGAGCCCTTTAGGGTTGTATCTTTCCTTTTGTACTTACTGTTGCTACGATGACATAACCTAGTTGTATTAAGCACTTTTCTATCCAATGTAGTATCTATCCTTTGTTACCTCTGTGATAATCATAACCATCGTTTACTCCATTTTCTATCCCAATTGCTCAAACTTCAATCGTTTCGCAACATTTTAGCATTGTCTTATCAGGGATTAGGCTGATTTCATTTTTGATGAATTAGTAGACTATTACCATTCGACAAGATTCACCCACGTATCCAATACACCATTCAAGCTATTTTACTATCATATGGGGAAATTGTTTTACAGAAAAATTTCTGAAGTAAGCTATTTTATTACCATCCTATAAATTGATTTTCTGTCATTACACCAAGTATTTACTATTATTACGTGAGGTAATTTTCATGTTATTTGAAAGAAAACATCAGGATACCATTTTTAATAACAATGCGTTGAACACCATCTAAAACTTTTGAGAAAAGTTATGATATTTTGACAAAATCTAACATCGCATCATTAGTCCTCAATTGTACATAGCCTGATCACCTATGTAAAATTCAGGAAGGATTATGCCATGAAGGAAATAATTACCTTTTCAAAGGATTGTTAATAACAATCTTCATTTAAAAGTTTTGTAAACAAAGGAACTCTTCCATAAACATCCCTTTTGCCGAACTATCCCTGGATACTTACCCCACCTGTCACCCACTTAGCCATTAAGTTGGATTTTTCCAATTGACTTCCCTAAGAGAGACTTTCCATATCAATTACATGCAGGATTCTTCTATACAATAAAAGCAAAAAAAGGATTACAGAACTACTAACCAGGACTAGAAGTATATAGTGAGAGAATTCATAACTCAACAACAAATTCTAAGATACTGCGAGACCATCCGAATCACCATCTCTGACTTAGTTGTCAAATTCTATCATTTAAAATTACTAGCTAGACTGAGCTACAGGATTGAACTCAATATAAATGTCCGCAGGACAACACAATAGAAATAAACCAAGCTTCTAATTGAGACTGTAGAGCATTTCATTTAAACATGGCCTCATCCATACATAAACTTTCCTGCAGTAAATTTTCACAAAGGAAAATTGTTTGAATCAAGAATATCGATGTAGATTCCTCTAAGGCATTATGTCTCTAGAAATTTCAGATAACCTCACCTTCATACCAAGAAAGGGATCAAACCAGAACATATCTCCTTATCTACATGGGAAAATAGAATAGACATTCATCGACACAACATCAAGTGATACCTTCGCCTTGCCAATTACAACGATAAAATATTTCAGGACTTAAGTTAGTCTAAATACCTATGCTTGTAGTTATACCTGATAACCACCAATAGGCATTATTCAACCTCAGGAACTAAATGTTAGACATCTATGCATGTAAGCGAACATTTCCTATTCTACCATTTTATCCTTGTTAGTGTTATCACTTTTAAATAAAGTTGATGCGTTTACATAAATCACATACCTTGTGGAAAAATGATTTCTGAAATTCCTATTTTGAACAAGTACGATCATTTTTGGTCAATCTTTAGCAACACTATTGTACAATGAGAAATATACATAGACATCAAACTTTGGTAAGCAGTCTTAATCACAACATGTTTGAAAACATTTTTCTACTTCATAACTACTGAAATTTTGAATCATCAGGAAAAATATTACTTAGTAAATCATTTGCTCTATTTTCTAAATTCGTTTTATTCAGAAAAAGATTTCAACCAAAACTCACAATCGCGAGACAAATTTCCAGAACCAATTTCCCTACAACATCGCTTATGCATTTAGGATTTGTGACTTGACAATAAAAAATATTTGGAATATGTGATGAAGGAATTAGGAAGGACATCACAAATTAATCACGAACTTCAGTAGTGAAGACCAAACCCAATAGACAAAGAAGGACATATGTCTTATCATCCGTTGGAACAAAACACAAGGAATCAAATTGTTACATATATTCTATCCCTTTCAGATAACGCCAAGTTCGAAGGACCGAACGTTGTGGAATTAGTCACAAAGGTTTATTGTACCCATTTAAGTTATTCCTGTTAAGGAAACCGATTCACCTTGGACTTCAAGCAATCATTTCAGGATTTCCTTCAGAAACCCATTTAGATGTAAACATCACCTATCATCCTCAGACCGATGGTCAAAGCAAGAGAACAATTCAAACATAGGAAAGTATGCTCAGAGCATGAGTGATTGACCCTAGAAATGGTTGGACTAACCAGTTATCATAAATCAAATTCAGTTGCAATCATAGTTATCGCGCGGGCATAGAGACTATACCATTTGAGGCACTCTATGGTCGAGGTGCCAATATCCATTGATGGATCGAAATTTGGAAAAGCCCAACATACTAGTCTAGTAGGCATTCATGAAATAACTAGAAATTTCCTACAAGTCAAGAATCAGTTACAAGTTCAATAAGTTGTAAACCATTAAAACTTCAAGTTGGTAGGCAGAGTTATGCAGAAAGTTCTGCCTAGGAAAGGCATGATATCATTCAGAAAACTTAGAAAGTTAAACCCGATATACACTGGACCATGTAATATTTCAGACAGAGTAGGCCTAGTGGCCGTTAGACTTGAGCCTTGATAGAGAACAACAGGATTACACAACCATATATTATCATCTTTTCAGATTAGTCACTCATAATTCCATTTGGAAAGGAATCCAAACCAAAGTCAAACATAAACCTTGTAGGAGAACAAGTAGAAATCATGGACAGTTAGGTCGAACAGTTGAAGCAGAGTCAAATTCCTATTGTTAGAGTTCGCTGGAATTCTCGAATATCATGACCTTTTCACCAATATGTTTTCAGAGACCAACATAAACTGAACTTCGGGACGAAGTTCCTTTTAGAGGGGAAGACTATCACAACTCACCATTTCAGGTCATTTCCCAAACTTCAACATTTTACTATTCATAAATCACTATTCATCAAAACACTATTCATCGTTTTACTATTCATCGTTTTCGAGGTCAATTTGATATTCTGATAAACATTTGAGAATTTTACTATTCACTGAACACTATTCATTTCCGGAAAAATTTTCACTATTCACTTGCATTACTCATTTCATCGTAAATTTAGTTTACGGGTATTAAAATTCGCGTAACCGTAATGGTTTATGTGCGAATTCATTTCATTATCAGTAAGGACACTGCATATGGACTGGAGATAGTCTGCATATCATCATAACAGCATTTTCATGTTATACCACTCTTAGGATTTTCAAATTTATATATTTGATGTATTTAACGTTTACGTATAATTATTTATAAATAAACGTTAACACACGGTTAATAAACACGATGAATATATCTAAATATTCCCACAATGGTCTCGACATATTCTTATATCCATTATATCATCATAAAAGTTATTATATTCATTTACCCAGTATTTTGGAAATTTATTTTTATTTATTACGTAAGTTTATAAATATTACGACGGTTTTCGTGAAAACTAAACAATAATCACCCGAACACTCAGTACTTGCACCCAACATAATTTTAACATTTTTACAACTTTATTTTATCCCGAATAACTTCGTTAACAATTATTTCTATCAAACCCGGTACCCGATTTTAACAAATAATACCTATCTACACTTATACTACACTAGATTTCCTAATTAAATCCAAGCTACCCCAACCCCCCCTCATGCACCTTGGCCGGCCCCTAAAGTTCTCACCAAGGCAAATACACTTTGTTTTCCTAACCTCTAGCATTTATGTACACATATTATATAATATAACTTATCCTAAATATCTAGAAAAACCTCAAAAACATAACACTTAACAAATTTTAGAATCAAGAAGCTCATATCCTCATCTCTTCCATCTCAAACCCACGACCTCACCCAAAATCCAAGATCAAGTGATTATTTTCCAAAGTTTAAAGCTACAAAGTTGTTCCTTTTGTCATTCTAATCAAGATTCTTGCAACATAAATACAAGTAACACAAGATTTCTCATCATCTAATCACCTATTATTTCAAAGTGAGTTATCAAATTTATTTTCATGATTTCATCTAATTAATATTTGTATCTTATGGTTTTCATGCTTAATTTCATGTACAAGTTAGCTATACCACATTATTTTTGTTAACTTTTTGAACATACAAACCCTAGATTTTGATTTAGGTGTTCCTTTGTTAAATTAACATGATTAGTAGTGATTAGGAACCCATGGCACCCTAAGAAGGTGTATGGTAGGATTAGTATAGCTTTGTGGTGTTTGCAAGAGATTTGGTTGAAGTAGTAACTAGTTTTGAACATGAAAAATGGATTTGTAACAAGTATTTATACATTCTGTCCCATTTTTGTAAATCCAGGAAAATCAGTAAACATAAAGGAAACTTTGGCAAAATTTTTATAAAATACTTTAAAAAACGAATCCGTAGGCGAAAGAACGGATTAAAAGAGTTTATAACGAAGAAGTTATGATTTTTGCAAGTTTATTGACGAAAAGTATATTTTCTGAAAAATTGTTGCTGTTGGACGTTTTTCGTCGGACAAAACAAGACTTTAGACGTGACCCGGAGGAGTCTAACTTTCCAAAATATATTACTACATACTAAGACGTAACCGTGGATATAAAGAACAAGTAAAACGGACTTATAACGACAAAGATATTCACGTTTCAATATCGGCAAAACTCATATTGTTTTGACAGCTTTTAGACAAAAAATAATACTAAAACTACGTAGTAACTCTAGATTTCTAGAAATAATACTAAGTACCCAAATTCATAACTAATGAAGTATTAGTGATTACAAGTATATTTTTATCACTACAAGGCGTTATATCAAGGATTTCAACACTAATATTGATACATACGATATATATATATATATATATATATATATATATATATATATATATATATATATATATATATATATATATATATACACATTCCAACTAGTTTTATTTTTCTAGTTGCTTTATTTTCCTAAGTCTTGGAAAATGTATATTTTTGATAACAACAATTATTTTTCCAAAGAGTAGAGTGGTATAGGAAACATGTGCATGGACATTCATAACATCATTTTGTGATCTAAAAAGATCGTTCATCATTCATATTAGGTTGAGGCAGCTAATCGTTCATTGTTGTTGTTCATTTCACTTCATCACAGTATCATCAGTTTAAGGTGAGTTTTCATAGCCCCGTTTTTAATACAATATTTTGATTTCAAATCCCACGGGGGAATACATTGCATCAATTATTTTAGTACGAGCCCAAGTACCAAAACATATGTACATTGCTTAAGTTGCCTTACCAACCAGTTAAAGTCCCCTATTTATTATCATGGACCGTTAATTTGCCTATTAAGCGAGAGTGAGTGGATAGATCTATCGAGGGTGACGCCTCCATCCGTGGTAGTTATTACCAACAGTAAGCGGATGCATTTCATGTCTGACATTTTGGTAGTGTTCTGGTAAAACATTCAGGAGGGGCATATGATTTCAATAGTCTAGCTTCGGGGTCATGAGCTTAAGGTCTATTGTACTATTTTACTTGACTTTTATCTTGCACTTATACTTGTGGTGGCCGTACAACATTACATTTTATAAACCTATGGAATTCACCAACATTCGTGTTGACGTTTTAGCAATGTATTTCAGGTTATTAAGGTAGCTCATGTGACATGCATTTGGACCTTCATGGAGTCGCGGGGTCAACGCGTCTCACCGTTATTTCATGCACTTATGTAAACGTTTGATCTAGTATGACTTGTTTTTCATAAACATGCAACACCTTTTGGGGACCTCATTTTGTAAACTCTGAATAATTTCAATGATCAAACGAAGTATTTTCCAAACGACACTTTAGGTCGTTCAATGTAACCGTAATTGTGATGCTATGACAGACACCCCCAAGTATTCCATTCCGCTGCAAGTCAGGTAAATTGGGGGTGTAACTTGATGTGTCCAGAAGTCTGCATGTTTGGTGCGGGTCCTAATCTGGTTTGATTAGAAGCCATCGGATTAAGCGCAGGTTCTAGAGCGAGTCTCTCAGAAGCCATTTGTGAAATCTCGTCAAACTTCACATTCATCGTCTCCATTATCCTTTTTGTTCTTCTATTATACACCCTGAATGCCCTCGAGTTTTCTAAATATCCAATGAAGATTCCAATATCACCCTTAGCTTTCAACTTTCCTAGATCTTCTCTGTCGTTCGTCGGATAGCACAAAGCGCCAAATACGTGAAGATAAGAGATATCCGGTTTCCGATTGTTCACAAGCTCATATGGTGTTTTATTGAATCTTGGACGGGTTAGGGATCAGTTTTGAGTAAAACAAGCAGTTGCAACAGCATCAGCCCATAAGAATAGTGGTGCACTAGAATAAATTAGCATAGTGCGAGCAGCTTCTACAAGTGTTCTGTTTCTTCTTTCAACTACCCCATTCTGCTATGGAGTTCTAACAACTGATGTTTGATATGTGATTCCAACATCTTCAAGGTAAGTTCTTAACTCCTGGTTTTTAAATTCTGTGCCATTGTCTGTTCTTATAATCCTTACTGGAGCTTGAAGTAGAACTTGAATGCACTTCAGAAAGGTTATGATGATGCCTGGTGCTTTGTCTTTTGATCTCAAAAAGTTTACCCAAGTATATCTTGAATAGTCATCGATGATAACAAGAATATACTTCTTTCCATTAATGCTTTCAACTCTCATTGGGCCACATAAGTCCATGTGCAACAAATGTAACCTTGCTTCCGAACTAGGTACGGTTTTAGGTTTATATGATGCTCTTTTACTTTTTCCTTGTTCGCATGATGGACATAGGTGATCCTTGGTGTATTTGAACTTCGGAAGTCTGGTGACGATGTTATCTTTGGCTAACTTGCTGATGGTGTCGAAATTGAGATGGGATAAATGTCTATGCCACAGCCAGGACTTAGTTTCAGTTGCCCTTATCATAAGACAAATTGGTGATGTAGAAGGCATTTGGTTGATGATGATAGCATACAAGTTTGTACCACGATTACCAGTTAAAAGATCATCACCAACCAAATTTCTAATAAAAACCGTGTTTCTCCTAAATGCAACTTCTAATCTGCATCACAAAACTGCCCAACTGAAATCAAATTGTGTCCCAACCCTTCAATGTAGTAAACTCGAGTGATCAAAAAATTCCAAAACTGAAGGTCTCCAAAACCCAGAATAGCTGCTTGATGAGGCGAAAAATGAACCGTTTTTAGGAGGTCATTTAAGCCCGGATTTGAATTTATTTGATCAAATATTGCCCTAAATCATTCCTTTTGTCATTTTAGGTACTTTTGGAGTGAATTCTGGAAAAGGAAGCATTTTGGACGTTTTTGGAGCATAAAAGTGATGAAAATGGAAAAGTCTTAATTTTCCTTGCTGGGAACAGTACCTGACGGCGCAAGAGTCCTCATGTGACGGCGTCAAGAGTAAAACAAGAGTTGGAAGTGGTGACGGTCCAGAGAAAACGTGACGGCGTCACGTATGGCCGTCAAGGTTCAAGATATGGTGACATCCCAGAGTGATATTACACATGACGGCGTCAAATCTGGATCTAGGCAATCCGATCTCATTAATGGGCGGCGAGTTGACGGCGTCCGAAATTCCTTCTTGACGCTGTCACCCTGTAAAATCTATATATAGTTTTGCAATTTTCATTCATTAGAGGAGGGAACAAGTAGGGTGTAACTTTGGAAAAACCCTAGCACGAATTTTACTACTTTTTCAAGGGTTTTTACCCTTTGAAATCTTTCATGTCAATTTGAGATAAGTACTCTTTCAATTCAATCAATATGTCTATGTGTTGCTTGAATATATCTTACACTTTTCTTGAATTCAACATGCTAGGCTAGATCTCTTGTGTGTTTGCTTAGATGTAGTGAGACCTAGATGTTAATTATGGGTTGATTGTTTGTTTATAGTTGTTACGGATGAATGATTTCGATGTTAGGCTTAAGAAAACTGACAGACTTCCAATGGTAACATGCTTGAACGTCTTAAGAAACATGAACCAATGCGTACTAGGTTATTATGGTTGTATTTAATGAATGAGCAAATTCTAATGATCCCATGTTAGGAGTTTTTAACGGCTCGACATAGGAGTGAAGTAGGAGCTTATAGAGTTGGGGAAGTACATACGCCACCCTACGAATGGTATTAAGGAATATAACCCGTCATCCATGCAATTGTAACAAACTATCAACCTGTAAAAGATATCTAGGGAGTAATGAAACCTAAGTAAACACAATTCTTCCCATTATTGTTCACACCACATTAGTAATTAGCTTTATTTTCATTTCTGTTATTTTATTTTGATTGCATCTTAGTTATTGGGTTAGTTGATTAGCAACTAATTCCGCCCACTCTTCCAAAAAGCCGAGATTTTAATTGCTTTTATAGAAATATAAAATACAAAAAGAATCATCCCTCACCTCTAGACCTAGTTTTTAGGCTTTCTAATCCTAGCGACACTATTCTTGAGTTGAACGATCAATCCCCCGGTACTTGTCACTATACTATACTACAACGATCAGGTACACTGCCTGGTGGGGGTTGTAAGCTTCTCGAGATCCCTCGAGAGATAAAGCCTGGTGCGATTCCCACGTATCAAGTTTTTGGCGCCGCTGCCGGGGAATAGTTATTGTCAAGGTTAGGATTTCTTTTTATTAGGTCTACTTGCTAGATTCCTTTCTAGTAAGATTTTATTTTTATTTTTAGGTTCTCTTTAGTCTATCTAATTCTTCGTGCCTTTGTTAGTAAATTAAATTCGTTGACTATTTCGTTGACCATTATGGAAAACGCGAATCTGCCCCTTTCCCCTAGTGAAGTGGCTTTGTTGCGTGAACAGATTGAGAATGAGATTAGGGAACTTAGGGAGCTTAATAGGTTAATTAATGTTGAGCTCGATCATGCATTTAGTGACCTAGCAACCGCCTTGTATTCAAATAAGGACCTAGGAACTAAAGATTTTGAGGATGTTGTTGAGGAACTTGAGGAAGGGGAGATAGATCCGAAGCTAGATGACTATTTCAATCTATACCCCACTAAGGAGGAGATTGCATACTATAATAATCTTATTGATAATCCTCGACCTCCTTTCACTATAATTGAGCCTAAGATAAAGAGAGGCGATCCTAAGAGTGCAAAGATACCATGTATGATTGGGTATAAACATATTGACAATGCTTACATTGATTTTAAATCCCCAATCAACATTATGTCCTAAATGGTTTATAATGATATAGTGAAAACAAGACTTGGACCTAGAAAGGATACCAAATACCCCGGTGGAGTTTGTAACTTTGTCGGGAGAATTAAAGGTCTACATGTCTTTGTTGGGAACTTTACTTATATTACTGACTTTATGGTTGTTGAAGACCTTGCTAGTGTTATTGATTGTCGCTTATCACATGTTGTGTTTGGTAAACCGTTTGTTAAAGAGTCCAAGTTAGAATATGATGAGATAGAAGGGACAATCCGATTTGCTAGTGAAACAGATAGGATCACATATAGGATGCCTAATAGAATGAAAGAATTTCGTTTTGTGCCTTGATTTGACATGGATAACATTGGTGCTTTTGAGGACATCAATGTAGATGATAATAAAAAGGGCATGGAATATGTATGGGAGAAGAAGAGCCTTTTCTACAAAGATTGCTTGACTCTAGGACCAGAATATAAAGTTGATAAGGAATTTGACAATAGGATTTTAGGAGCAATTGAGAAAAAGGTGGTTGGTCTCTATAAAGAACATTTACAATCAAAGAATGAAACCAATGATGAGGTCACGTAATAGCCCATGACCTTGAGTCTAGCTACAAGACTCGTAAATAAAGAAAAGCGTTTCTTGGGAAGCAACCCATGTTTTGTGTGATTTTTATTTGTTTGATTGTTATTTGCTTCCGTATGCATGCTTTATTTTTATTGTTGGTAGATCATGTTTCAAAATAAAATTGTGAAAATGCTTTATTTTTGTTGTTTAACTTCGTCTTAACTTCATATAAAGGTATTTTACAAATGATAAGTGTAAGGGGAAACCCCAAATATGTTTTTAAGAAACAAAAATGATCATGATTCTCCACAATATTAAATGGACATGTGTATTAGTATTTGTTAGAGTCAAATGCTTGTATCGAGTCATAATGATGTTTTGCAGGATTTTCCAGGAAGTAGGACATAAGTTTTTCCAGAAATTTTCCGGAAACTTAGCGTAAAGATTTCTGCAGGTCACTTCTGACGGCGTCATGAGTTAACTCCTGACGGCGTCATGTGTAAAATTATGAAAATTTTGCTAGTTTTGTTTTTCTAACGGAGTCTTAAAGTTTTGGTTAATTCTTTAGTTTTATAAACTCCAGGAAATCTGCAAACATTCATTCCACAAGCATTATATCTTACATTTTTTTTCTAGGACTTGTTAGTATATATAGATTGCCGCCGATTTTACACGAGGTTGCCTTGTTTGTTTTCTCAGGTTTAACTGGTTACATATGACAAGAAGATGATTTATATTTCTGGAAGGAAAGCTTTGATTGTTCATTTTCCTGGAGGAAGATATAACCTTGTTACCGCACTATCCACACCGAACGAATCAGGGGAGTATTTGATTTCATTCTTTTACCTGTCTTACTTTTACATTCTTTAATTAAACATTGGGGACAATGTTCATCCTAAGTGTAAGGGGAGGGTAAATGATGATACATTATAGGATACACTTGCATTTGAGTTTGTTTGTTTGATGGTAGGTGTGTAATAAAACTAAGAGAAATACTTGTTAGTGTAATTTTAGCGCCAAATTTAAATTTTTTTACAACATTTAGGAGTGAAACTTTAGCCTTAGCAACCGTCTCATGGATAGGAGTTGTATGACTAGCACAAAACCGTACTATTCTGAAAAATTTTCCACCCAAATATGTGAGGTTCGCCTTTAGATTTGATAGGAAAAGCATTTACTATTTGTGCTTATGAGTGTACCGGTAGCATTTAGATTCTAGAACTTGCGTTAGTGATGCATCCCAAGACCGCTAGTTAGACTACATTCGTGTAGTAGGATTTACTACATGATAAGAGGCATTAGGATCACCCTTGTGTTAAACCCGTATAATAATTACTTGACCATTTAAGTCATATTATTTGGCTAGTAAAGTCAATTAATTTTTCCCACACCTTAGCGTTGTACTCATTTTTAGTACACGAAACCCCTAGTACACCCCTACGAGCCTATCTTTTCGTTTCTAACTTTAACCATCTTACTTAAAGGAAGAGTTTGTTACAACCCACTTAAATTTACAACCAAATCGCCTTATCCTTTCGTGTATGCACTCATCTTTAGTGCATTATTGTTATTTGTTTAAACCCTTAGTTAATTATCTAATTGATTACATGGTTGCTAAGTCGAGTCATATCCTTGTACATATTGTTTTGGGACGATTGGGACTCATGGTTAAAGTACTTATGTTATGGAGTAATGGGGAAGAACATCTTATATTACGTCCATATACGCGTTAATCTTAAAAGTACTCCAAGTGTTTTGATTATCTTGATTCGAGTCATTAGAGTAGTTTATTGTAAAGTATGTAAAAATTCAAGTGTAAGGGGAATGTTCATTCCCTATGATGTATTATTTTGGATAGTAGGGTAAGAGTGCATGAAAAAATAATCGAAAAAATTAAGAAAAAGAAAAAAAAAATAGAAAAAGAAGAGAGAAAAAACATACGGACTACCATCCCGTTTCATTCTATGTTTATTTTAAGTTTTTATTATTTTTCATTTATTAGGTTAAGTCGATTCTAGTCTTGGCTTAGCAACGCCATATTGGACGTTTTTGGAGCATAAAAGTGAAAAATCGGCAAAGTCTTAATTTTCCTTTCTGGGAACAGTACCTGACGGCGTCAAGAGTCCTCATGTGACGGCGTCAAGAGTAAAACAAGAGTTGGAAGTGGTGACGGTCCAGAGAAAACGTGACGGCGTCACGTATGGCCGTCAAGGTTCAAGATATGGTGACGGCCCAGAGTGATATTGATGCGTGGGAATCGCACCTTGCTTTACCTCTCGAGGGATCTCGCGAGGCTTACAACCCCCACCAGGCAGTGTACCTGATCGTTGTAGTATAGTATAGTGACAAGTACCGGGGGATTGATCGTTCAGCTAGGAATAGTGTCGTTAGGATTGAAATTAATCTAACTAGGTCTAAAGGTGAAGGATGATTCTTTTTATGTTTTTATATTTTATGAAAAGCAAGTAAAAATCTCGGGTTTTGGGAGAGTGGGCGGAATTAGTTGCTAATCAACTAACCCAAAAGCTACTATTTAAACTAATTAACAAGAAAACTAAACTAAGATTCTACAAGATAAGTGAAGCATGTCTACCCATGATATGTTACTCCTTGCTAGCTATCCAATCCTACCTATTGATTTGTAACCTTGTTTTAATTGACGGGTTGTATTCCTTAATACCATTCGTGGGGTGGCATACATAACTCCCCAACTCTATGAGCTCTTATCTCCTCCTACACCATGACCCAGCACAACTATAGGGATTGTAAACAGTGGCTCATGCATTAAATACAACCAATAAAGACCTAGTACGCCTCGGTTCATGTTTCTTAAGACGTTCAAGCATGTTACCATTTGGAGATCTGCCAGTTTTCTTAAGCCTAACATATAAATCATTCAATCAAAACAAGAATCAATAGGAAACAAGAATTATAAACTAAACCAACTAGATCTATCGAAGTGTCACGCCCTAATTGATGAAGATAGACACAAACATCAACAAGGAATCAATAAGATCTAATCAATTATATACAAGTTTCACACAATCATAAGTAGACACAAGGTGAATTAGCAAATCATCATCAAAGAAGAGCAAACAACAATGATAATGAAAAACATAATTAAGATAGAATCATCAAACCAATACATGATGTTTATGGAGTGATTGAAACCCTCTAAGTTGCTGGAAAAACACCCACCTAAACCCAGGAATCGACCTTAGGGTTTAGGGCTTACAAAAAGTGAAGTTATGAAGTTATATTTATAGGCTTGTTTTATGTCGGCCCTTCGTGACGGCGTCAGCCCATACTCTTGACGCCGTCAAGAAGCCTTTTTCACCAAGTTGTAGATCTTTTCGTCCTCTTCGTTTCCTTTTTTGAATCGCCTCAATCCGAGTTCGTATGCAAAAGTTATGGCCAAAACGGTGTCAGCTACTCCGCGCGCAAGTTTTGACAAATTTACACGTGACGGCCTTGGTGACGGCCTTGGTGACGCCGTCACCACCTACGGTATTTTATTCTTGATGTCTTGACGCCGTCAAGAGTAATTCTTGACGCCTTCATGCACTGTTCACATCATAGAATTTTGAGACTTTGCCGTTTTCTTCACTTTTATGCTCCAAAAACGTCCAAAATGGCTTCTTTTCCAGGATTCACTCTCCAAACACCTAAAATCACAAAAGGAACGATTTAGGGCAATATTTGATCAAATAAAGTCGGATTTGGGCTTAAATGACCCCCTAAAAACGGATCATTTTTCGCCTCATCATATACCCTTACACTTGAGATTTGCTTGTCCTCAAGCAAATGAGCTTTTATTCTACTCAAAAGACAAGTTAGGGGTCATTTAACACTAATATAAAAGTAATTACAACAAATAATCGTTCCACTAAAGACCAATAGACAAGCACGGAGGTCATACACAAGCACCTCACAAATAGTGTTTAGATACTCACATCTCTCGGGTGTAATAAAGTAATATAACATTATGGAAATGGAAGATATCTCTCACTACCTGTCATAGCAAAATAGATTACCATAGGCTTGGGAAAGGATCAAACCTCCACCACATGGCGTAAGCACCTAGGATAAACTATCAAAGAGGTCTTTTAAAGGGTTATAACGTTAGGTGTAGGGATATGAATTACACGGTTTTGTTGGATAAAGGGGATTTTACTGGTGGCGAGTTAACAATCTTAGTTAATTACATGTACAAGATGGCGTTGCTAAGCCAAGACTAGACTCGACTTAAGCTAATAAATGAAAAATAACTAAAAACATAAAATGAACATAGAATGAAAACGGGATGGTAGTCCGTATGTTTTTTCTCTCTTTCTTTTCTATTTTTTTTTTCTTTTTCTTGATTTTTTCGATTTTTTTTTTTTTTTTTTTTTTTT
Source organism: Artemisia argyi (assembly GCA_030686995.1). Taxonomy (NCBI): domain Eukaryota; kingdom Viridiplantae; phylum Streptophyta; class Magnoliopsida; order Asterales; family Asteraceae; genus Artemisia; species Artemisia argyi. The sequence continues at coordinate 11,236,063 of CM060676.1, forward strand.
TTTTTTTTTTTTTTTGTTGCATACACTCTTACCCTACCATCCAAAATAATACATCATAGGGGTTTGAGCATTCCCCTTACACTTGAATCTTTACATACTTTACATTAAACTATTCTAATGACTCGAATTAAGAAAATCAAAACACTTGGAGCACTTTTAAGATTAACGTACATATGGGGGTAATAAGTGTTGTTCTTCCCCATTACTCCATAAAATAAGTACTTACCCATGAGTCCCAATCGTCCCAAAACAATATGTACAAGGATATGACTCGACTTAGCAACCATGTAATCAATTAGAAAGTTAACTTAGGGTTTAACAAATAACAATAATGCACTAAAAATGAGCGCATACACGAAAGGCTAAGGCGATTTGGGTGTACATTTAAGTGGGGTGTAACAAATTCTTCCTTTAAGTAAAATGCTTAAAGTTAGAAACGAAAAGATAGGCTCGGAGGGGTGTACTAGGGGTATCGTGTACTAAAAATGAGTACAACGCTAAGGGTGTGGGAAAAATTAGTTGACTTAACTAGCCAAGTAATATGACTTAAATGGTCAAGTAATCGTAATACGGGTTTAACACAAGGGTGATCCTAATGCCTCTTATCATGTAGTAAATCCTACCACACGAATGTAGTCTCACTAGCGGTCTCGGGATGCATCACTAACGCAAGTTCTAGAATCTAAATGCTACCGGTACACTCATAAGCACTAATAATAAATGCTTTTCCTATCAAATCTAAAGGCGAACCTCACAATTTTGGGTGGAAAATTTTTCTGAATATACGGTTATGTGCTAGTCATACAACCTCCTATCCATGAGACGCTTGCTATGGCTAGAGTTTCACTCCTAAATGTTGTAAAAAATTTTAAATTTGGCGCTAAAATTGCACTAACAAGTATTTCTCATAGTTTTATTACTCATCTACTATCAAACAAAACAAACTCAAGCGAAAGTGCATATGTAAGGTATCATCTTTTTACCCTCCCCTTACACTTAAGATGAACATTGTCCCCAATGTTCAAATAAAGAATGTAAAAGTTAAAAGTAAAAAGAATGAAATCAAATACTCCCCTGATTCGCTCGGTATGGATTTTAGGTTGCCAGGTTAAATCTTCCTCCAAGAAAATGAACAATCAAAGCTTCCCTTCCAGAATATAAATCATATCCTTGTCGAACATAACCTGTAAAACCTGAGAAAACAACTACAAAAACCCAAAGCATCAAGCCGAACAAAGATAACTCACAACTAGATGTAATTCCAGACTTAGGAATAAAAACAAAACAATTAAAGATATAATGCTTGTGGAATGAATGTTTGCAGATTTCCTGGAGATTATAAAACTTAATAATTCACAAAAACCATAAGACTTCGTTAGAAAAACAAAACTGGTAAAATTTTCAGATTTTTACACGTGACGCCGTCAAGAGTAAACTCGTGACGCCGTCAGAAGTGACCTGCAGAAATTCTTATGTTAAGTTTCCGGAAAATTTCTGGAAAAACTTCGTCCTACTTCCTGGAAAATCCTGCAAAACATCATTATGACTCGATACAAGCATTTGACTCTAACAAGTACTAATACACATGTCCATTTAATATTGTTGTGGTTCGTGCTCAATTTCGTTCTTATAAACAAATTTGGATCTCCCTTACACTTATCTTTTGCAAAATACCTTTATATGCAATTAAGACGAAGTTAAAAACAAAATAAAGCATTTTCACAATTTACTTTGAAACATGAGCCACAAACAATAAAAATAAAACATGCATACGGAAACAAATAAAATCAAACAAACAAACAAACAAACAAATAAAAACACACAAAACATGGGTTGCCTCCCAAGAAGCGCTTGTTTTTGTTCGAGTCACGAGCCTGACTCTACCGTTATTTAACGGAAATAGAGGAGGTTCTCCCTACACTTAGGATTAAGTGTGGGTGAAAGTAGCGATACACACCTTTAGGGTGTGAATATGCCACGTGAGGTGAAGGGGGTGAGTGAATGGCTTCCTTCATCCTAAAACTACCCGGATAATATTGGTTGATGGGTGGGTCGGTTCCTCTTTTGTCTCCTAGAAATATATCTAAGGATGTAAAAGTGTGTAAAGATTGAGGTTCTGGTTCATCAACACTAGGAAATTCCCTAGAACTAGGAGTAAGGTTATCACTACAAGTGTTCAAACCTATATCCTCAAGTGGTGCCTGGTCCAAGGGTTCTACCTCCATAGGAATTCCTAAAGTTTCTTCTACATCTTCCGGGTAAGTCACGGGCGGTGTGTGTGCCTCAAATGATGGTTGAGTATTTTGTGGGCTTATGTTATTTACCTCATCATTCCATGTGTCAGGATCTAGCCCTAACATTCTCCCAAGTATCTCACGTGCTTCTCTAGGCATCTCAACTTCTATGTCCGAGTCATAAGGATCATCCTCAATATTCTGACTACTATATACAAATTGCCCAAGAGATTCATCATCTGTTTCTTGAGATTCATCATCATCGATCATAGGACCTAGGTCTTTTTTATCAATGTGATCATGCTCGGCTAAATCCTCCTCAGTTGTTTTCTTAGGAAGTGATAATAGCAAACCTAGTGCTTCATCCAACTTATGATTTGTTGCAATGGCTCTCTCCATAATTCCATGGCAAACTAGGTCGCATTTTCTATTGGCCTCACTAAAACTAGATCTTAAACATGGAGATTGTTCATAAGAATCTATCCTAGGTGAAGGCTCATATGATTCATAGGTGTCTCTAAATGAGGAATTTTGAACTCTTTGGTGTGTTAGCCACTCAATCCTATCTTGTAATCTTAGAAGTCTAAGTGTAAAGTCCATTTGAAGCAAATTACAAACAAAATCACAAAGAAAAGATAGACTACGAGAAAGCTACAAAATAAAAAGAAAAAATCTCACTTGATAGGAATCTAATGAGTAGACCTAATAAAAATCAAATTCAACCTAAACAATAACTATTCCCCAGGCTGCGGCGCCAAAAACTTGATGCGTGGGAATCGCACCTTGCTTTACCTCTCGAGGGATCTCGCGAGGCTTACAACCCCCACCAGGCAGTGTACCTGATCGTTGTAGTATAGTATAGTGACAAGTACCGGGGGATTGATCGTTCAGCTAGGAATAGTGTCGTTAGGATTGAAATTAATCTAACTAGGTCTAAAGGTGAAGGATGATTCTTTTTATGTTTTTATATTTTATGAAAAGCAAGTAAAAATCTCGGGTTTTGGGAGAGTGGGCGGAATTAGTTGCTAATCAACTAACCCAAAAGCTACTATTTAAACTAATTAACAAGAAAACTAAACTAAGATTCTACAAGATAAGTGAAGCATGTCTACCCATGATATGTTACTCCTTGCTAGCTATCCAATCCTACCTATTGATTTGTAACCTTGTTTTAATTGACGGGTTGTATTCCTTAATACCATTCGTGGGGTGGCATACATAACTCCCCAACTCTATGAGCTCTTATCTCCTCCTACACCATGACCCAGCACAACTATAGGGATTGTAAACAGTGGCTCATGCATTAAATACAACCAATAAAGACCTAGTACGCCTCGGTTCATGTTTCTTAAGACGTTCAAGCATGTTACCATTTGGAGATCTGCCAGTTTTCTTAAGCCTAACATATAAATCATTCAATCAAAACAAGAATCAATAGGAAACAAGAATTATAAACTAAACCAACTAGATCTATCGAAGTGTCACGCCCTAATTGATGAAGATAGACACAAACATCAACAAGGAATCAATAAGATCTAATCAATTATATACAAGTTTCACACAATCATAAGTAGACACAAGGTGAATTAGCAAATCATCATCAAAGAAGAGCAAACAACAATGATAATGAAAAACATAATTAAGATAGAATCATCAAACCAATACATGATGTTTATGGAGTGATTGAAACCCTCTAAGTTGCTGGAAAAACACCCACCTAAACCCAGGAATCGACCTTAGGGTTTAGGGCTTACAAAAAGTGAAGTTATGAAGTTATATTTATAGGCTTGTTTTATGTCGGCCCTTCGTGACGGCGTCAGCCCATACTCTTGACGCCGTCAAGAAGCCTTTTTCACCAAGTTGTAGATCTTTTCGTCCTCTTCGTTTCCTTTTTTGAATCGCCTCAATCCGAGTTCGTATGCAAAAGTTATGGCCAAAACGGTGTCAGCTACTCCGCGCGCAAGTTTTGACAAATTTACACGTGACGGCCTTGGTGACGGCCTTGGTGACGCCGTCACCACCTACGGTATTTTATTCTTGATGTCTTGACGCCGTCAAGAGTAATTCTTGACGCCTTCATGCACTGTTCACATCATAGAATTTTGAGACTTTGCCGTTTTCTTCACTTTTATGCTCCAAAAACGTCCAAAATGGCTTCTTTTCCAGGATTCACTCTCCAAACACCTAAAATCACAAAAGGAACGATTTAGGGCAATATTTGATCAAATAAAGTCGGATTTGGGCTTAAATGACCCCCTAAAAACGGATCATTTTTCGCCTCATCAGATATTATACATGACGGCGTCAAATCTGGATCTAGGCAATCCAATCTCATTATGGGCGGCGAGTTGACGGCATCAGAAATTCCTTCTTGACGCCGTCACCCTATAAAATCTATATATAGTTTTGCAATTTTCATTCATTAGAGGAGGGAACAAGTAGGGTGTAACTTTGGAAAAACCCTAGCACGAATTTTACTGCTTTTTCAAGGGTTTTTACCCTTTGAAACCTTTCATGTCAATTTGAGATAAGTACTCTTTCAATTCAATCAATATGTCTATGTGTTGTTTGAATATATCTTACGCTTGTCTTGAATTCAACATGCTAGGCTAGATCTCTTGTGTGTTTGCTTAGATGTAGTGAAACCTAGATGTTAATTATGGGTTGATTGTTTGTTTATAGTTGTTACGGATGAATAATTTCGATGTTAGGCTTAAGAAAACTAGCAGACTTCCAATGGTAACATGCTTGAACGTCTTAAGAAGCATGAACCAATGCGTACTAGGTTATTATGGTTGTATTTAATGCATGAGCAAATTCTAATGATCCCATGTTAGGAGTTTTTAACGGCTCGACATAGGAGTGAAGTAGGAGCTTATAGAGTTGGGGAAGTACGTACGCCACCCCACGAATGGTATTAAGGAATATAACCCGTCATCTATGCAATTGTAACAAACTATCAACCTGTATAAGATATCTAGGGAGTAATGAAACCTAAGTAAACACAATTCTCCCCATTATTGTTCACACCACATTAGTAATTAGCTTTATTTTCATTTCTGTTATTTTATTTTGATTGCATCTTAGTTATTGGGCTAGTTGATTAGCAACTAATTCCGCCCACTCTTCCAAAAAGCCGAGATTTTAATTGCTTTTATAAAAATATAAAATACAAAAAGAATCATCCCTCACCTCTAGACCTAGTTTTTAGGCTTTCTAATCCTAGCGACACTATTCCTGGGTTGAATGATCAATCCCCCGGTACTTGTCACTATACTATACTACAACGATCAGGTACACTGCCTGGTGGGGATTGTAAGCTTCTCGAGATCCCTCGAGATGTAAAGCCTGGTGCGATTCCCACGTATCACTGCTACATGTTCATTTCTAAAGCGTACAGTTCCCATGAATTTCCAAACGAAATTGATCAGCAGCTTTAAGTTCCCGGTCATGTGCTTCGAGCAACCCGAGTCAACGATCCAAGGACATGTTTCGATAACCTGCGAAGAACAGAAGATTTTGTATTTGGAACCCGTTTTGAATTTGGTTCCATTGGGTTAGGGGTAGTATCCATATCACACTCATAGAATGGTTCTACATGTTCAATTTGAACAACTTTTTATTTTCCATCCTGGTGAAAAATTTCTCTACCCGTTGGTTTCCATACACAATACTTAAGATAGTTCCTAGGCATTCGGCTACTAGTGGTAGACCTAAAGCGTGCAACTAATCTTTCAATAGATCTAGATCTAGCACTAGTTCCTTTTGGAACGTTCTTCTGTTCAGGCGTAAGATTCACATTCTTAGAAACACATTCATCATGAACATAATTAATTAAACATTTCTTGCATATCATACAAACAGAGTCATTACATGCATTAGAACCAGTACTCTCGACATTACATTCAGATGAAACATGTCTCTTATTACAAAGTGATAAATTCCTAGGGTGTTCTTCTACTTCTTCAACTTTATTCTTGCTACTACTCGTAGGGGCAGGCGAGACTCTATTGTTCCTTGTATTGCTCCAGGGCTTTAGTCTGCTGCTCCTAGAGGTGCTTTCTAATCCTGTAGAAGGTAAGGCACATGCATTAGGATTTATATTGTTGTCCTGAGAAGTTGATGTAGCATTCCTAGACTCTTTAGGATTATCTTTTATGCTCTTGTCGTTTGTTCTATATGTTTTAGATGTGGAGGCAGACACAATAGTGGGACTAATCCTATAAAGGCCAGGTGCTATCACTTTTGATGTTTTGAAAACCACTTTTCCTTTATCAACAATCTTTCATTTTCACTTTGATTGGGCAAGGGTGTTGGAGTGACTGGTTTTGTCAAATCCTTTTTCTCATCGACTTTTGGAGCAAACCGTGAAATTGACATTTTTGGTTTTTTAACCTTGTTAGAAACATTTCGTTTCTCCGAAGTCGATGGTTTAGCAAACTTAGTTTCCTCACCCTTCCCTTTTTGATTTTCAAGCTGAGCCCTCAAAATATCATTTTGCTCTTTCATGTTCTTGAAGGCACGCTCATACAACAGTTTGTCATATTTTCATTCTTCACTTTTTCGATCAAGTTGTTTAAAACATGACGCATTTTCTTTTTCAAGCTTTATAAGAGCATTTTCATATTTTGAAACAATTTCAGAGGTCTCAGCTCTCAGTCGTTCATCATCTTGAACAGAATATGTTTGTAAAATGATTGACATAATATCAGTAGACAGAACTGCTTCAAAGAGAGAATCATTTAAGTTATCCAAAACATTGATTTGCTCAAAAGATTCATTAGCCTTCTTTATCAGGGATTTGTGATCCTTGACGAAGTCAGATGTTTCTTTCAAAAATGCTTGTTCAAAATGAATTACTCGAGCATGGATGTTATTAATTTGTGGAGCAAATTCACTTTCAAGAATCTTTTTAAGCTGTAAATGAACCGTGGAATTCCAATTGATCTCATTTAGTCTCGTTTTAGACTCTAAAGTCGTTTTAAGTTGCCCAATTATGGTTTTAAGATCGTCAAGATATCCCCTTGCAGCACTTATGTTAAAAGTGTTGTTTGAGGACATCTGTTCCATGTTTGAAAGCGATTTGGAAGCAACTACCTTTTTTGAAACTATTTTTGAGAATGGTCGTTTTATGGAAAACACTGATGGTTCTTTTTGTGGAACAAAAGTTGTAACACCCCAATCCGAAAAGGGCTAAGATATCACATTCATGGTGTCAAACAGAACATACACAAGCATAAGACTTCAATAATACAAACAGATACAAAGGTTACAAAGGAATTCTGAGGCAAAGAATTACAAAGACAAAACTAAGGTACCAAAGTATCTAATGCAAAATGTCTTCAAACCAATTCTAATCCATGGTATCTATCAAAGGTATAGTCTTCTCTAAAAGCTCCTACTTGCACTTTTCACCCAAAACCCATCTTCCTTCTAAAACCTGCCGCGGTAAAAGAAATGCGTCTGAGCTTAAAAGCCCAGTGAACAGATATAACAACAAAGTAATATGAAACAGAAATGCGGAACAGAATATATGTTGCATTAGGGAACTCAAAGGTATAACATGAATATAAGGTAAAGGTAACAGTAAAGGTAAAGGTTAAGATTGTATCAATATTCTACCACGAGCCAAACGAATCAAAGCAAATCAAAGTCTTCAGCTTAGTAACCATGTATTCAAAGGGGAGACCTCAGAATAACAAATGTAGTAGGAGGGGAGTCCTCAAGTAACCAGATTGGAGTAGCTAGCTCCCAAATATTGTGAAAGGCATGTATTGCACACAGTACCAGACACCAAAGCAAATGTAGTAGCAAATCAAATCAAATCAAATCTAGGATGAATCCATACGCCCCTACCCAAAACAAATGCAGATCAAACAAAGGGACGGTGTGGAACATCACTCGACCACACTAGAGTCATGACATTGGTGCATCAATGCCACGGCCATGTTACCTTCATGGCTAGGAAAATACTTAGGTATAATACTGAAGGGTCAAGGACAAAACAAATGGCAAAGTCAAAGTCAAATCAAAGTACCAAAATGAAAGGTTCATAATCCAGGTGCATAGTAAAGGTTCAGGTCAAAGGGTCACAGATGGCAAGGTTCATAATCATAGTTCAAATCAAAGGTCCATATCACAAGGTTCATAATAGCAAAGGGTTCATCATAGCAAGGGTTCAAATCAAAGTTCATCATATCAAAGAGGTCAAATCAAAGGTTCATATCAGAGGTTCATCATCAAAGGTTCACTATCAAAACTTCATATTTAAAATGTGAAAGAGTTTATAGAAACCAGACTTAGAAACTTTACAAATCATTTTTACATTTCTATCACAAAATATCCCTTTTTAAAACACTATTCTTATAAGTCATTTACTCTTCATTTAAAAACTAGTTTCGTATCAAAATCACAGAATGTCATTTTAAAAACAGTTTCCTTCCATAAAATCAAGTTCTATTTTTAAAAGGTTTTCATACCAAATTATCATATCAAATGACCCAAAGATATCAGATGTACAAAGGTCAGAAGTCATGGTAGTTGCAAAGAAAACGGATCACGAGTCATGAGAAACCTTACTGAAAGGTTAGAATATCTGTACCTCAACCAGATGACAAAGCAGACAAAAGAAAGATCAAACAGAAATAGGAACAACTTCTTCTTCACAGAACCTGAACAAATTAGAAGCTGATTATTACTTAATAGTTCACTTCAAGTCAAATTACTCCTTTTTGGTTACCTTTCTATTTTTAAAAACTTTCATTTTTAATAACATACCAAATATAGTAACTTTCAAAAAATAGTAAGTTTCCATGATTTAGTAAGTTTAGAATAAAATCAATCAATTAGCCAAACTTAGGGGTTTACAAATGATAATTAGTCAAGTTAAAGGCTTAATATTATAAATGCCATAGTTTAGGGTCTTATATGTCGTTATAGCAAAGAATAGGGTTTAATATGTCAATATGGATTTTAGGACTTGTATTAACTGAATTTAGAATCAAATGAGAGCACACGTTATGGATTTGGTTTTATATTTTCATGTCTTTTCAATTTACGTAAACAATCATTTATATTACGAATCTCTTTTAACGTCGCATGGATTATTGACAACGAATCATAGAAAATATGGTGCCATGCATACGAGTCGTTTATAATTCCTTTACGTGGCCATCATATCAAATCTTCGTACAGGTTTTTTATTGTCAATTATATAGTTTTTCCCGAGTTGTCATTTTATATGAAAATCCATGGTTATATGCGATCCTTTTAAACAATTCCAACAAATGTTAACAGCCGATTATGAAGGTGACATGTATTTGAGTATGAAAACAAGACGTGATCGAAACAGAAATAGTCAAAAGAAATCGAACAAAGTTGTGTTATACGTACCCTCGTAGTCGTGTCGAAGAAGAGAAAGAAACGTAATTTCCCGAAACGAAACCAAGGCGCCCTCAAATCAGAAGTAATTTCCCGCGTCTAGTACCTTTGCGAACCAGAAAAGTATACGAGCAAACATAATTCTTTTCGAGCAGATACTCACGTCTACACCACACTTTTGTCGAATAAAAACCCAATACAAACACCACGTTTACGTCAACCGGAACAAGCCACCACTAGCCTCCTTGTTGCACCCTTTTGGCGATCAAGAAAGGAGAAAATAAGAACAGTTGCCGTTTAGAGTGTTTAATATTAGGATTTGTTTTGGTTTCCTTCGTTTGATGTAGAGAAAAGGCAAAAATAATATGGCTGCTAGGGTTTTTGGTATGGAGAATGGATTAGAGGACCATATATATTTTTTTTGAATGGGATAATGAAAAGGAGGAGCGTATATTAGTTTGGGAAGTGCTGAGATTTTGGCTAATAAAATGGAAGACCAAATCTTTTATTTAAGTTGTAACTTATTTTCTCTTATCCCTTATTGAACACTAGACGTGTGATAGGAGAGCAATCAAAGTTTTCGGTTCAAATGTTTCACCTAGAAAACGTGTACAAGGTGTAGAAGTTAAGGTTGCACCGATTATATAAACTTAGGATAGACATGATATCTTTTAGATTAGGTGTTTATTTATAAGGTGTAGTTTATGATTTATATATTTTCAAATGTATAATATATGGTTCATATATTCTTAATTTATCAAAATAAACGTAGGTTATAATTATTATTCGTCTTTCATAAGTTTAAGATTGCGGGGTATTATGGGTATTTTACATGTTCAAATTTTTTGGGTTTTACAACTCTTCCCCTCTAAAAAGAAAAATTTTCGTCATCGAAAATTGAAGTCGCAAAGATAGATGGAGACGTAGCGAATCACAAAAGAACGTCACAATTAACCTCACGCTCGGGGAGGTTCTTTCCAAAAGAATCTTCACAATGGAATAGTTTGTTCCTCATGACTCGATCCAAACAAATTATAGCTTCTGTTTTCTCAAAGAGACAAATCAAGTTGAATCTAGTCAAAAAGGGTAAATGCAACATATAACAGATGGTAGGTGAATCTTCTTAGAACAACATACGGAAACATAGACAGAAATCAGATTGAATGATGATATCAAACAGTAGGAAGCTCTACTAAGAAACTGAAGGTTCTAAACAGATGCACAAAAGTTGTCAAAAAACACGTCGCGGATTTAACTCGTCCAGATATCTAACGAATGAATGTAAAGCAGACGCATAGGTAGAATGAACCTAAAGTATTACTAATCGCGGATATCTTCATCAAAGGTCAGATGCTAAACTTCTTAGGCACTCCTCAAAATATCCTATGCCCACAATAAGTGCACGTTATGCGATGTAAGTATTATTACGTTGATCAGGCGTAATAATACTAGCATCACATAAATATGCCCTCATGATGGTTATCCCTTACCTCGAATCGTGAACCTATCAGAACTAAAGTCAAATCTTCTTAATTATCATACGGTACCTCAAACATCATTATCGGAAAGAACCTAGGGAAAACAGATCCTATCATAAGGTAACGGAAATCTAATTAGGTCATAAATAAATGAAATACGTCAGCAAATGCAAAATCCCAAATCTTCCACAGAATCCGACTCAAGGACATAAATGTTTGCTTCAGAAGTCGTCCATTCAAAACACATTATATCAAATCTTTTCAAGTCTGAGTAGTCTGTCATTGTCTGATCATTAATCTGAGAGTGAAACAAAAATCATGAACTTGAGTCTAGTTCCTCAAGTCTTCTGCAGTTCTTCTTGAAATTGTGGTGGTGTCATGTGAACTCTGGCACGATTATTAAATCCTCTTATGTTAGCATGTCTGCTTCCGCTCTCAATTCATCTTAGTACAACCAAGATGAATAAGGAAGTGAAACTGCATGTCTTCATCAGGTCTTCTAGCTCAGCTCCAGGTTGGACCTCTTGACTAGATTCTCCTTCTTTGTTCACCACTACTTCTGCCTTGCAAGAAGATGTCTTCCAATCATCAAGGTAACGCAAGTTGTAAACATCTTCCACAATCCTTTTTGCAAAGTTCAAAAGATTCCAGCTCCTATAACTGTTATCGGTCTTGGTCGCTTGATGATAGTTTCAAATCTTGCAGAATCCATTGAAAGGTTCTGAACACTTATCAAACTTCCAGAATACACAAATGGTCCTCAGATTTATAACAAAATACGAAAATGATTCTCATGTTTTTTTTTTCTTCTCTGAATGTCATTCAATGATAATGTCTAAGTACTCACGAAAGGTGTAACTTAACAAATTCATACGACAGTCAAAGCATTAGCTAATACTATTAGCATCATTAACCGTCATAGTGGCCGTTACGAATACGAAAGCAAAATCCAGGAATAACTTCAAATCGTCAAACTCCGCGTCCTAAAGCTAAATAGATACATAGTCGATTTAAAGCAGGGAAAACAATGGTCATCAAACAAAAATACAGTTCAACCTCCAGAAGTCAATGCGTAATCTCCTGCTACCATCCCTCTTCATCGCGAATAAAACTGACACACGCCTAAAAGATATACTCAAATAAGTAAACTCACTTCCTAGTCTTCGGTTTTTGCTCCTTCCGTTCTCTCAATTCAGATGGTGAGATCTCAGACAACTTATCAAAACATCATCACGTGGTGACTAGACAGTCTCTCAGCATCATCTCAATCCAACTTCACATCCTGATGGAAATCTTGGAATTCATTCAGGGACCATGTCAATAAAACTTAGATTGCAAAATAACTATCAAGGTGAGATTTATTCTTCAGTGTACAAAATAGGTGCAAACAAACATCATATCTGTGAAAGTAACATACGAGTCTCCAGAGCATTGACGATAACAAAAGTTTAACAATCGAAAACATGGTGAGTAGTTCATAATGATTCAAAATATCAATGTGGGACATAGTATGACAATAGTTAGCATCAGAATGCTAAGTCAACTAGTCCATACCAGAACAAAATCGTATTTAACTTTTCAAAGAGAGACAGATCAACATAGCGAATCCTATCGTTCAAATAGAGGGAAATCTTCTTACGCTCGTGTTTAAACACTAACAGACTTCTTATCTGAATAGAATGGGTAAGGCAAAAATCAAATAGCTTCGGAAGGCTCAACTATGCTTAACAATAGTAAGAGACGATTCACAGAATGTATAAGACACATCTTCATCAAAGATATTCTCAGAATGCTCGAAGAGGCATCAGAAATGGTTAAGAGATGAGTCAGAGGTCAAAGTCAGAATCTGAAGATAAGGATTAAATAATGTCAGATATCATAATGCAATTCTCCATGCATTCAAAACTCACTTGGTCACAAATCAGAGGTTGAGCAAATCATAAGTTCCAAATCTCCAAAAGAGTGATCCTAACAGGCATAACTAACAGAAAGGAACAAATCAGAGTGATGCGGAAGCAAATATACTTAAACAAATGCCTTATAGTCTACCCAATCCTCACCGGTCAAAACTTAAGTTCATACTTGGAAATCCTAAAGCAAGTTCTCAAAGGTGTCCTCTTATGTTCCTACAGTGGAAGCCTAATGGTCCAAAACTCACAGGTCAAGGTTATATGTATCATAAGTCGTAGCCTGGTCTCTGATACCATAATTGTAACACCCCAACCCGAAAAGGGCTAAGATATCACATTCATGGTGTCAAACAGAACATACACAAGCATAAGACTTCAATAATATAAACAGATACAAAGGTTACAAAGGAATTCTGAGGCAAAGAATTACAAAGACAAAACTAAGGCACCAAAGTATCTAATACAAAATGTCTTCAAACCAATTCTAATCCATGGTATCTATCAAAGGTATAGTTTTCTCTAAAAGCTCCTACTTGTACTTTTCACCCAAAACCCATCTTCCTTCTAAAACCTGCCGTGGTAAAAGAAATGCAGCTGAGCTTAAAAGCTCAGTGAACAGATATAACAACAAAGTAATATGAAACAGAAATGCGGAACATAATATATGTTGCATTAGGGAACTAATAGGTATAACATGAATATAAGGTAAAGGTAACAGTAAAGGTAAAGGTTAAGATTGTATCAATATTCTACCACGAGCCAAACGAATCAAAGCAAATCAAAGTCTTCAGCTTAGTAATCATGTATTCAAAGGGGAGACCTCAGAATAGCAAATGTAGTAGGAGGGGAGTCCTCAAGTAACCAGATTGGAGTAGCTAGCTCCCAAATATTGTGAAAGGAATGTATTGCACACAGTACCAGACACCAAACCAAATGTAGTAGCAAATCAAATCAAATCAAATCTAGGATGCATACATACGATCCTACCCAAAACAAATGCAGATCAAACAAAGGGACGGTGTGGAACATCACTCGACCACACTGGAGTCATGACATTGGTGCATCAATGCCACGACCATGTTATATGTATCATAAGTCGTAACCTGGCTCTGATACCATAATTGTAACACCCCAACCCGAAAAGGGCTAAGATATCACATTCATGGTGTCAAACAGAACATACACAAGCATAAGACTTCAATAATACAAACAGATACAAAGGTTACAAAGGAATTCTGAGGCAAAGAATTACAAAGACAAAACTAAGGTACCAAAGTATCTAATACAAAATGTCTTCAAACCAATTCTAATCCATGGTATCTATCAAAGGTATAGTCTTCTCTAAAATCTCCTACTTGCACTTTTCACCCAAAACCCATCTTCCTTCTAAAACCTGCCGCGGTAAAAGAAATGCGGCTGAGCTTAAAAGCTCAGTGAACAGATATAACAACAAAGTAATATGAAACAGAAATGCGGAACAGAATATATGTTGCATTAGGAAACTCAAAGGTATAACATGAATATAAGGTAAAGGTAACAGTAAAGGTAAAGGTTAAGATTGTATCAATATTCTACCACGAGCCAAACGAATCAAAGCAAATCAAAGTCTTCAGCTTAGTAACCATGTATTCAAAAGGGAGACCTCAGAATAGCAAATGTAGTAGGAGGGGAGTCCTCAAGTAACCAGATTGGAGTAGCTAGCTCCCAAATATTGTGAAAGGCATGTATTGCACACAGTACCAGACACCAAACCAAATGTAGTAGCAAATCAAAACAAATCAAATCTAGGATGCATCCATACGCCCCTACCCAAAACAAATGCAGATCAAACAAAGGGACGGTGTGGAACATCACTCGACCACACTGGAGTCATGACATTGGTGCATCAATGCCACGACCATGTTACCTTCATGGCTAGGAAAATACTCGGGTATAATACTAAAGGGTCAAGGGCAAAACAAATGGCAAAGTCAAAGTCAAATCAAAGTACCAAAATCAAAGGTTCATAATCCAGGTGCATAGCAAAGGTTCAGGTCAAAGAGTCACAGATGGCAAGGTTCATAATCAGAGTTCAAATCAAAGGTCCATATCACAAGGTTCATAATAGCAAAGGGTTCATCATAGCAAGGGTTCAAATCAAAGTTCATTATATCAAAGAGGTCAAATCAAAGGTTCATATCGGAGGTTCATCATCAAAGGTTCACTATCAAAAGTTCATATTTAAAATGTGAAAGAGTTTATAGAAACCAGGCTTAGAAACTTTACAAATCATTTTTACATTTCTATCACAAAATATCCCTTTTTAAAACACTATTCTTAAAAGTAATTTACTCTTCATTTAAAAACTGGTTTCATATCAAAATCACAGAATGTCATTTTAAAAACAGTTTCTTTCCATAAAATCAAGTTCTATTTTTAAAAGGTTTTCATACCAAATTATCATATCAAATGACCCAAAGATATCAGATGTACAAAGGTCAGAAGTCATAGTAGTGGCAAAGAAAACGGATCACGAGTCATGAGAAACCTTACCGAAAGGTTAGAATATATGTACCTCAACCAGATGACAAAGCAGACAAAAGAAAGATCAAACAGAAATACGAACCACTTCTTCTTCACAGAACCTGAACGAATTAGAAGCTGATTATTACTTAATAGTTCACTTCAAGTCAAATTACTCCTTTTTGGTTACCTTTCTATTTTTAAAAACTTTCGTTTTTAATAACATGCCAAATATAGTAACTTTCCAAAATTAGTAACTTTCAAAAAATAGTAAGTTTCCATGATTTAGTAAGTTTAGAGTAAAATCAATCAATTAGCCAAACTTAGGGGTTTACAAATGATAATTAGTCAAGTTAAAGGCTTAATATTATAAATGCCATAGTTTAGGGTCTTATATGTCATTATAGCAAAGAATAGGGTTTAATATGTCAACATGGATTTTAGGACTTGTATTAACTGAATTTAGAATCAAATGAGAGCACACGTTATGGATTTGGTTTTATATTTGCATGTCTTTTCAATTTACGTAAACAATCATTTATATTACGAATCTCTTTTAACGTCGCATGGATTATTGACAACGAATCATAAAAAATATGGTGCCATGCATATGAGTCGTTTATAATTCCTTTACGTAGCCATCATATCAAATCTTCGTACAGGTTTGTTATTGTCAGTTATATAGTTTTTCCTGAGTTGTCATTTTATGTGAAAATCCATGGTTATATGCGATCCTTTTAAACGATTCCAACAAATGTTAACAGCCGATTATGAAGGTGACATGTATTCGATTATGAAAACAAGACGTGATCAAAATAGAAATAGTCAAAAGAAATCGAACAAAGTTGTGTTATACGTACCCTCGTAGTCGTGTCGAAGAAGAGAAAGAAAGGTAATTTCCCGAAACGAAACCAAGGCGCCCTCAAATCAGAAGTAATTTCCTGCGTCTAGTACCTTGCCGAACCAGAAAAGTATACGAGCAACCATAAATCCTTTCGAGCAGAATATACTCACGTCTACACAACCCTTTTGTCGAATAAAAACCCAACACAAACACCACGTTTACGTCAACCGGAACAAGCCACCACTAGCCTCCTTGTTGCACCCTTTTGGCGATCAGGAAAGGAGAAAATAAGAACAGTTGCCGTTTGGAGTGTTTAATATTAGGATTTGTTTTGGTTTCCTTCGTTTGATGTAGAGAAAAGGCGAAAATAATATGGCTGCTAGGGTTTTTGGTATGGAGAATGGATTAGAGGACCATATTTTTTTTTTGAATGGGATAATGAAAAGGAGGAGCGTATATTAGTTTGGGAAGTGCCGAGATTTTGGCTAATAAAATGGAAGACCAAATCTTTTATTTAAGTTGTAACTTATTTTCTCTTATCCCTTATTGAACACTAGACGTGTGATAGGAGAGCAATCAAAGTTTTCGGTTCAAATGTTTCAGCTAGAAAGTGTGTACAAGGTGTAGAAGTTAAGGTTGCACCGATTATATAAACTTAGGATAGACATGATATCTTTTAGATTAGGTATTTATTTATAAGGTGTAGTTTACGATTTATATATTTTCAAATGTATAATATATGGTTCATATATTCTTAATTAATCAAAATAAACGTAGGTTATAATTATTATTCGTCTTTCATAAGTTTAAGATTGCGGGGTATTATAGGTATTTTACATGTTCAAAATTTTTGGGTTTTACAACTCTTCCCCTCTAAAAAGAAAAATTTTCGTCCTCGAAAATTGAAGTCGCAAAGATAGATGGAGACGTAGCAAATCACAAAAGAACGTCACAATTAACCTCACGCTCGGGGAGGTTCTTCCCAAAAGAATCTTCACAATGGAATAGTTTGTTCCTCATGACTCGATCCAAACAAATTATAGCTTCGGTTTTCTTAAAGAGACAAATCAAGTTGAATTAGGGAGGTTCCATCGTTTGCACAGAATCCCGAACGAAGGGAGGATCATGTTTGGTGTAAATAACATTACCATTATACAAAACATTCTGTTCTTCCTGAGCTTTCTTGAGATTACAAGGATTGTTGTTACCAAGAGCCATTTTGTGTTTCGTATGGTAAATCGGATTAGTTTGATTTGAAATCATTTTCATTGTTTGACTTGACTGACCCGACTTAACCAGTAATTCTTCTAGATTTGCAATCTTGTGTTCTGACTCTATGATTTCATCCAAAAGTTTATCTTCTTTCTTTGCAAAGTCCTTTTTCAAGTCATCCCGTTCTTTTTCCTGATTGGTATAAGCTAATTTTTTGTTTTGAAAGTTGGTTTGTTAACTCAGAAATTTCTTGTTTTAAAGAGTTAATTATTTTTGTTGAACTTATTTCAAGAGTATCAAACTTGTTTTTCCATTCCCTATCTTTAACAAGTAACTTCTTATAACCAATTTTAAATTCTGACTCGTGTTTTTTTGTCAATTTGAAAACTTTTTTCATTTTCCTCGTATCTCTCAAGCTCAATGGTCAATTTCTCATTCGCGGCCTTAACTTCGCGATTGACCTTTTTAACTTTCTCAATCTCAATACCACAATTGTTCAATAATGATTCAAATAAAGCACGTGTTTCCTCATCATTCTCAGTATGCTATGAAACGAAGCCTCCATTATAATTCACATCTGGAGTTGCTGAAGGAGTATTGCTACTACTTGGCGTATCCAGATATGTATCATAAGTGGGTGCTAGCTTCTCAGAATGTTGTTCCTCATGAGGAAACATATCAAATATATCATTATTATGACATGTGTTGAAGTTAGATACCTCAGATGGTGCACTGGTGTCATAAACAGGAAGTGTGTCGGAATCCGTGTCATACTTAGCTTCCTGAAGATTTGCCATGAATATGCAGTTCGCATCGATATCCTCTCTGTCTTCCATGTCATCCATAAGAGCCATAAAATCATTCTCCTCTGCGTTCAACTGAAACCTAGCCTTATCTTTTTGTGCCAACAGCAATGCTTTCTGCAAATACTCCTTGTTTGGCTTAGTAGGACAGTTCCTTGCCATAGGACCTACTCCTTGGCAGTTGAAACACTTTACCGGATTACCCTAATTTACATTTCCATAATTTCCAACAACTGGAGCTGCCACATTCCTATTCTGATTACCCATTGCCTGATTGCCAACATTCTGACCCCTCTGATTTCCAACAAACTGACCCATCTGATTCCCTGCATACTGACCGTACTGATTCCCTGCATACTGAACCAACTGATTTTGCATATTCTGATTACCCATGTGAAATCCAGTAGCATATCCCTGCTGATTCCCTATAACTCCAACCATTTGGCCTCCATTGCCCATATTGAAACTCGGCTGAGCAATCTGCTTGTTGTGAGTGTTCGATGAAATCCATTGGTTGTTTTTAGTTGGTGTAGAATAACGTCCTTGGAATGCCTTTGTCAGAAAAGCAAACGCTTGTGTCAAGGCTGCAGTAGCTTCATCATTGTCAGTGAATTATGGTTCTTGGAATTGTGGGTATTGTTGTTGTGGAATAACATGTTGCTGTTGTTGTGGGTAGAATTGTTGTTGGTAGACAGGTGTTTGTTGTTGAATGTATGATGGTTGCATGTAGTTGTGAGTAGAAGATGATGATGGTTGTTGTGTGTTCACTGGTAAAGGTGTTGGTGTATTAGCCATTAATGCTAGAGGATCATGCTTTTTAGCAAGTAATTCAACCCTTACTTCATTAGCTTAATCTTGATTTTGCTTCAAGAAGTCGTACAACTGATCATAAGTCACTTCATGCAAATTCTTTGTCTGATAAACAATAGTGACGTATCTTCCCCATTCTGGTTGTAACTCATTTAGAAAATTGGTGTTGTTAGCAATATTTGTCTGACTGAGGTTGTGTCTCGATAAATCATTCATGATCTTACAGAACATGTGGTAGTACGACTCTATGGATTCACCAGGAATTGAAGTAAACTTGTGAAGTTCCTTAAGCAATTGTGTTTCCATTTCCTGTTTCCCGATGTCTGTCCCATACATTAACTTCTTGACTCTTTCCCAGACTGCATGAGCACTTACTTCACTATCAACAGCAGCATAAGTAGTTTTAGGTAAACCAAGAACCACGAAATGAAACACCTGATCATCTGCTGCAATCTGTTGTCTGTCTTCCTCAGTGTACTCAGTCTTATTCTGATCTCTGTAGTATGGTTGTACTAGGGGGGTTCCATTTGGATCACCAGGGTCTAGTACTTCTCTTGGTTTGAAGGGTCCTTCCACAATGGATTTGATGAGAAGTTTTCCATTTGGTTTGCTCTTAAGATAGCGCATCATACGACTAGCCCATTGTGAGTATCCACCATTTGACAGCATGGGAGGTCGGTTTTCAGCACCGGCAGCATGAATATCTTGTTGTGTTGCCATGGATTGACTTCTAAGTGAAAAGTTGTTCTTATGATCTTTTGAAAGATAACAAAGGTTGTTGTTGTAGATTAGATGGTTTTGGTGAAGTTGAAAATTCGTTCTCGGTTGATTTTAGTGATTTCGTATTTTCCCTCCAAAAATTGAATATGAAAATTTTCTTTCTCAAAATTTGAAAATCACTATGAAATGCAATTCTAAAGTTACCAGAAAAATTTGAGTTTTAAATTTTTTTCGCCAAATTTTAACGATTTTTTTTTTTTTTTTTTTAATTTTGGCCTAAAAATTTGAATTTTTTGTCAAAATTATCAACGTTATACCAAAATTTGAATCTCGCGTAAAAATTGAACGTTTAGTCTCCTGTTAAAATTAAATTTTACTCAAATAATTTTTTTTACTAACTCGGTAAAGTTCACAAACTCGATAAGATTGTTACTCGGTAAATCTTGTCTAACTCGAAACTGCTCTAACTCGATATTGTCTCTAACTCGATAAAATTTCTAACTCGATAACCTAATGAAATTTCGGCAGCGTTTCGTTTAGTAAAACCAAAGTGAAATCCTTACTTGATAAACGATAAGGTGATTTAGCAAACTCGCTAAAATGGCTAACTAGCCAAAACAGAACACTAACTCGGTAATTCACGATGAACAGTAACGAGATCCGAAAAACAGCCTTAAAACCTAGTTTTTTTCACCAAATCTAACCTAAAACAACCAAATATTATCCTTAGGCGATTGATACCACTTGTAGGACTATAGAACAACCTTAAACACTAAAGAATGAAGCGTAAATCTAGAGAGAGAGAGAGTGGGAGGGAACTCTAGTGTGTGAAATGAAGAAACTATGTTATTACAAAGAGAACCAACCTCTTCCATGAGGATTACAAGAGTATTTATAGTGGTTGTCTAGGGCTTCACATATCTTTGAAATTATTACATAACTAGCCTTTAGACTTTATAAAATCATGAAAACTAAACATAAACTTTATCATAATGATATTCTAAATCAACCTATTACATAATATTAATGACCGACACTTTCTATAAATAAAATACGATCCTAACATATAGTGTCTTGTTGCAACAGTTATCGGCGATGTGAGGGGAAGAGGGCTTCTGCTTGGAATTGAACTTGTATCTGATCGTGAGTTAAAGACTCCAGCACCCCAGGAAACTTTGCATGTTATGGAGCAAATGAGAGGTCTTTTTTTCAGTTACTTTGTAATATCATCGACTAGTTAATATTTTGGGTACGGGGTCGAAATGTGTTGGGTTGGTCAAACTTCAAAGCATGTTTTTGTTAAGAATTCTAAAAGATTTCAGACGTCTTATGCAATGGATATACACTTCAGCGATTTTTGACCATTTCCTGTTAGGTTAATCTTATTCTCTGTTTTCTTTTACCCATTATAATAAAACATAACCCAATCGACCCATTCAGAAGAAATGAGTCAAAATGCCTCATCTAACTCTTCTTCAATAGCTACCTTTGTTTATACCTGCTCGCTTGGTTGTAGATATGGGAGTACTAATCAGGAAAGGTGGAGTTAATGGGAACATATTCAGGATCTCACCAGCCCTGTGTTTCACAAAAGAAGATGCAGGTTTCATTTTTTTCCCTACTACTTCTACTATAATTTTTTTAAAATACCATGCTTCTGCAGCTTCAAAATTGACAAATAAAATATTTACAAACATTTACCATTTAGAGCTTGTCATAGTATAAACATTTTGAAAGATCAAATATAATGTCAATTTTAAGTTTCTCGATCTATGCTTTGTAGATTTTCTTGTGGCTACAATGGACTACATAATGTCAAAGATGTGAAGCCAGTGACACCCGCATAAGCTGCTACTAATTTGCAGGCACATGGTAGATTAAACTTAGGTTGTGTAGCTTCTTTGTAGATCTTGAAACTGTTACGTTTTCTTTATAAACAGCCTAGTTGTTAGTAATTTGTTTTAGCAATAAATGTAAGTTTATATCTGCCATAGTGCTAATAAGATTCATTTGCTTATCATATGCTTGGTATATTTGTAGTTACTCATTTATCTAAATGCTGAAAATACCTCGGTCAAACTGTAGTGAAACTCATACACGTATGATCAATTGTGCTTGCTAGCGTGTATTCAACCAATTTGATACCCAGAAATCCAGAATCTCGAACGAGGAATAAGAGTTGGAACATATGCATAACAAGAAATCTTAGACATAGTACGACATTCTTGATTGGTGTCGAGCAAACATAATAAAGATCAGCCAGTCACATGTCTAGAAAACTAAGACATATTTCAGTCGGTACAACCAAAATTACTGTATTCCGATAAACCCATACATTTTGATCATAACCTCAATTACCAGTCATTGTGGTTGTATCGGAATACAGTAATTTTGGTTGTAATAACCAAAAACAATTACCAGTCATTTTGGTTGTATATACTAAACATTAAAAAAACAGATGACATGTAATAAAAACAATTACCAGTAATTTTGGTTGTAATAAAAAATAATCAAATAGCTTCTATGAGTATTGACATGTAATGTATACGATGTTCATTAGTATATATAACCTCAATTACCAGTCATTTTGGTTGTATATACTAAACATTAAAAAAACAGATGGTGGATTTATCTTCATTATTGGATTTGGTGACTATCTCAATCACATGATAGATGGATTTGTGACTTAACTGGAGATGGGGTATTTCGGGTAAAAGAGGTACGTAATTTTCTTGATAATTTATTTCTTCCTTCCCATGTAGAACCGACGAGATGGGTGAAATGCATCCCAATCAAGATTAATGTTTTTGCTTGGAAAGCACGGCGTGATTTTCTTCCTACTAGAGTTAGTCTTGCTCGTAGAGGAATTGAATTAGAATCTTATTCGTGTCCGTTATGTTCTGCTGCTGAGGAAGACATCAATCATATTCTTTTCGGGTGTGATTTGGCTCATAGCATTTTCCGTCGGATATGCCGTTGGTGGGATCTTGATTGGCAGGTTTTGGTGAATTTTTCCGATTGGGATTCTTGGTTTTCTTCGATTCGGCTTTCAATGAAAGTTAAGTTATTGTTGGAGGGTGTTTGCTACATTGCGTGGTGGTTTATTTGGGGGTTCAGGAACCGTACCATTTTCGATGAGACATCTCCTAGAAGATTTGTTCTTTTCGATGATATTGTTTCTTTCTTTTTTAATTAGTGTTCTAGTAGATGTAATAGGGTGTTTTCATGGGATTCTTGGTTTAAAAATCCTAACCTTATTTCCTTGTAATGTTCTTCTAGCGTCTTGCTAGTTTTTTAATAAAATCTTTGCCGTTCAAAAAAATAATAATAATACACGTTATTCTTATATTATATGTGTGGTCTCAATATCTACTATGCTTTAAAGTTGGATTTTATAGTAACTAATTAAATATGGGTGATGTATTTAATTTTCTTGAGGGAATTCTTTATATTTTTTATGTTTTATTAATAAGGATGGAAAATTCCCAAATTCTCATATTTCTCCAAAACATGGTTAAACACTATTGTATACTATGCATTAAAAATTTGGATTTTGAAAAAATATGCAAATATGTAAGTTTGAGTGAGTATATATGCAATTCCCCTTACGTTTATAAAGCGTTTAGGCCTCTCAAGAAGACTGATCCAGCAATAATTGCATATTTTGGACAACGATTGAATATGCACGTGAGAGAAGAAGGGCTAAGAAAGAATTTCCTTTTGTATAAATATCAACATCTTAGTCCACTAAAGATAATGGCACACCTCGTACCTTGAAAATAAACCAACTTTTTTTGGAATGACGAAAACGTGGTTTCTTAAAACCTCATATGGAACTGGACCAACCACGTACACTACATGTTTGGGCCACAACGTATTAAAGTTATAAGACCATATATACCGATGAACATTTGTACGAGAAACACATGTAGCTAAGTTCAACTTTTAGTAAAGTGGTTACATTTCTCACCATGCTCATCTTCATTCTCTTTATCATGTCATTATTCATCTTCTTCCTCAGTGGCTGCACGTATTCCAAACCACGCCCACCACTTCCGCCGGGGCCGAAACCCCTGCCCTACATTGGGAGCTTAATCACCATGCTTCGAAACAAGCCTACGTTCAGATGGATTCATGCAATGATGGACGAAATGAACACCAATATCATATGTATTCGTCTAGGAAATGTGCATGTTATAGTCGTGAGCGATCCAAAGATTGCTTGTGAGTTCCTCAAGTACAAAGATGAGATCTTTGCTTCAAGGCCAGATTGCATGTCGGGCTACTTGATCAGTGGTGGTTACTTGAACATTGCTCTTTCTCCAATGAGTGATCATTGGAAGAAGATGAAAAAAGTCCTAGCCACCGAGATTATCTCAGCGGCTAGGCATAAGTTGCTTCAAAGCAAGCGTGAAGAAGAAGCCACTAATCTTCTTAGGTATGTTTTGGTCTTTTAAAAATGCAAACTGTTATCACAGAATGTGTTGGATATATATAAACTTATTTGAGGAGATTTGTAGGGTATCGTGTTTTGAGAAAGCAATTGGTAGAGTTTAATTCAAAAAGCTTATGTGTTTTTTATGGAAGAAATACGTTAAGTAGCATAATATATTTCGTCTCTCGAAGCATTTTAAAACCATAACCTATTATTATTATTATATTTTTTGAACGGCGAGTTAGTAGTTAGTGATCCGAGCCCACATTTACATCCAATTGGGCAGTATACAAGCCCCGTACCTTTCTTCTTAGGAGATAAACCCCACTCCTGCTTCTATTTATTTCGGGCCCCTGAAGGTCCATGGTGAGACTCGATCCTGAAACCTTTCTAAAGTAACCTCCCAAGGTTACCCTTGGTAGCCAACATGCTTAAACTTGCGCAGACCCCCTCTAAATCAACACACTCCAACTATGTAAGCTTAAAATTATATCACTATCTATACTATTTATCAAGGTTGCAAAAATCGCGAATCGCTAGTTGGGCAGTTGACCTTCTTATAGCTTGTAATCGGTATAGACGGGATTAATAGGATTGATATTTTTGACAAGTTTTAGGTATTTTCGGCAAAATTTTCCTTAAAACCCCATTTTGTAATAGATATAAACAACGACTATAAGTCATTAAAATAAATTTACGTCGAGTTTTGGGTATTTCCGACAAAATTTGCAGGTTTCCGGAAAATTTGGCCACTGTTGACTGTCATTGACCGTCATTTACCACAGTTGACCGATTTACATAAACCATAAAGGTTGGCGGTCTTGTAGCGCCTAGACAGCGATTAATCGGCCTTGTAGGCCTTGTTTTGCAACACAACTATTTATACTACATTATAAAGCATTTAATACATGCTAAAAAGTAGTTTTAAAATTTTCAATCAACACACTTATTTGAAATTGTGTTGTTTACAACCTCTGTTGTACAAATAGGTCCAGGCGGCCAATTAATCCCCACATAATCGCTGATCGCTCACTAAGTGCCTTGATTTATCATAATCGGCCTATTTAATCATTTTGGTCAAAGATCGCTTAAAAATTGGTCAACAAATCGATTAATCAGACAAAATTGGTCTAATCGAACAAAATGGCTTAAAAATCAGTCAACAAAATCACTTAAAAATTAGTCAAAATCGCTTAAAAATTGGTCCACAAACTGATTAATCGGACAAAATCAACCAAATATCGCTTAAAAATAGTCAACAAACTGAGTAATATCTATGTTTGACTTTAAACTTTGTAGAATTACGTATTATGTTTATATTTGAACACCTAAAATATTTGAACTTTGATGCATTATACTTATTGCATACATATAATATAATATAATATCTAAAATTACAATTTTGTGCATAAAAATTTCAATCTGATTAATCCCCGCCTAACCGATTAATCGTTAGGCCCTACCCGACCACCTCACTAGCGCCTAGCGCTTTTTACAACCTTGTTTACAACATAGTAACATTAGCACTACAACATTTTAAAGCACCTCTTATAGACATTGTTCTACAAAAAAAGAAAAAATAAAATACAATGTAATTTAACCAAAAAAAGTTCTAAAACCATAACTACCATTTTAATTCATGTTTTTAATATACAAGCATATTTTAATACAATAAATTGAATGATAAATCATATTTAAATTTTTTGTAATATTTGTAATTATTGTAATAAATTTGTGATTGTGTATATGATAAATGATATCTTATATTTGAATTTTTTTACTATAATTTTATGATGTTTTCAATGCTATAAAATATTCAACCACTGTGAATAAAATTATCAATCATCACGTGGTCTCGTTTTTAGACTTTTTCTTTTTAAATAGAACGGTAATCCTTTTGCACACCTGTACCACATATCTCACAAATGCCTCCAACATAACTTTTAGACTATTTGATCTCGCCGTCGCATTGGGCAAGCAACATATTTGTAAAATAAATTAATAATACTTATTTTGTTTTTATATTTTATTGGGCAAGCAACATATTTGTATAATAAATTAATAATACTTATTTTGTTTTTATATTTTAATATTATACTGTAACAATTTTTCGTATAATATTTCTCGAAAATATATTTACTTAAAGGTTACCCATCACTACAATGCGTGGATACCCAGCTAGTCGAGATAATGTATTTAGGACTTTTATAAATAAAAGTCTTGAACTTTTTAAGTTTACACAACTTGCTACATTTTGTAAGTTTTAAAACCAAAATTTAAAATCCACTATTTACAAATTACTTAATACTAGTAGTGTACCAGCGCGTTGCGGCGGTGGGTACCATGTGATTAGAATCCAAACACCAACAATATAACAATGGCGAGCTGAGTAACAGAGAAAAACAAAAAGAAAATGATCCCGGTTTAGCCATGTTCGCCCGACTTTTCCTCTAGTTCATTTTCGGACGGCTTTTAATGGCTAGCAAAACTGGTGGCGACTTCAGTTTTCGGTTGACCCCGTTGGTCCGGTTCGGTTTTCAAAACCATATGTACCATCAACTTGTTAGCATATAAACTGTACGAAACTTTATGTGTTTTATTAGTTTGTACAACATGTATAATAATATGTATTTTTTATTTTAGTGGTGTTTTAAAAATAAAATTATTAAAAGAGTTGAAAAGACAATAGATGAATGTGTTGGTAGATTGTGGTTAATTAGTTTATACTTTGTGTTTTAAGTGTTGTAATACTTAATTTTCAAAATCTTAGTCAATTAATGCCAGAAAAGTGATTCCTACGTTATATGTAGCTTTGTTACACAAAAAAGTGATTCCTACATTAGTTAATGAGCCAACTATCCAACTATAATGCCACACCAATACTATCCTACAGTTGAAACTAGAGGCCTTCGGATGTTCAAGCTAGAAGACCCTTAGTAAATATATCCGCATACTAAAACGTGGATGGAAGATGAAGCACACTAATCTGACTGGAAGCAACATACTTACGGACAAAATGGATGTGAATCTCGATGTTTTTAGTACGCTGATGCTGAACAAGATTGGTAGACGAATACACAACACTGACATTATCACAATTGACAATAGTAGCAATAGATAAAGGAGCATGCAACTCAAGTAATAGAGTCCAAAGGTACGCAGTTTCAACACAACATTTGCAACACCATGATATTTTGCCCCAGCATTGGAACGAGACAAGATAACTTGTCGCTTTGCAGACCACGATAAAATATTATCACCAAGAAACACACAATACCCGGAATTGACCGACGAGTAACAAGGCAACTAACCTAATCAACATCAGTAATAGGCACTAAGCTGAGCAGTAGACAAGACATGAAGCTAGAGACCAGAATTAAGAGTACCATGAATATAGCGCAATGAAAAACAAATAAGGACGTATCAATTTTGCTGTGATGGAAATCGATTCAAGCAACAAAGCTAGCTAAATGCTGAAACCATGCACGAGGGGCTTGTTTAAGCCCATATAATGATCACTACAAATGACAAACACAATAAGGGTGATGAGAATCAACAAATCCAGGTGGCTGATGCATATATACTATCTTAGATAAGTGACCATGAAGAATGACATTCTTCACATCAAATTGATGAATAGGCTAGCCCTGTTATACCGTAAGACTCAAGTCAGTATGAATGGTAGATGGCTTAACCGCCATACTAAAAGTCTCATCAGAATCAATCCTCTGTTGCTAACTGTGTACATTGGTAACTAGCTGAGCTTCGTACCTGCTTAATGAACCATCTCCATTAAACTTATGCCTAAAAAGACACGTGGAACGAGCAACATTCACGTTAGCTAGACAGGGCACAAGAGTCCATGTTCCATTTGAAATCAAAGCATTATACTAATATACCATAGCCTTTTGCCAATTCGGATCACTAAGGGCGTGTATGTGAGAAAGAGGAAGAGGGGAAGTGGTAGTAACATGACAGTTCATGCGTTCAAGATGTTTAGAAATGTCAGCTTTTACACGAGTGACCATGGGATATGTACTAGTTGCGGGTGTATATGGAATTTGGGTTTGCGTTAACTGTTAGGTGTGCTGATGCGTGGGAATCGCAACAGGCTTTACCTCTCGAGGGATCTCGAGAAGCTTACAACCCCCACCAGGCAGTGTACCTGATCGTTGTAGTATAGTATAGTGACAAGTACCGGGGGATTAATCGTTCAGCTTAGGAATAGTGTCGCTAGGATTAGAAAACCTAATTACTAGTTCTAAAGGTGAGGGATGATTATTTTTGTATTTTTATATTTTATGGAAAGCAATTAAAATCTCGGGTTTTGGAAGAGTGGGCGGAATTAGTTGCTATTCAACTAACCCAAAACTAAGATGCAATCAAAATAAAATACTAAAAATGTAAATAAGCTAATTTATACTAAAGTTGTGAGCAGTAATTGGAGAAAATGTGTTTACTTAGATTTCACTACTCCCTAGATATCTTTTACACGTTAATTACTTGTTATAATTGCATGGATGACAGATCGTATTCCTTAATACCATTCATGGGGTGGCATACATAACTCCCCAATTCTATGAGCTCTTATCACCTCCTACACCATGCCCAGCACAACTATAGGGATTGTAAACAGTGGCTCATGCATTAAATACAACCAATAAAGACCTAATATGCCTCGGTTCATGTTTCTTAAGACGTTCAAGCATGTTACCATTTGGAGATCTGCCAGTTTTCTTAAGCCTAACATATAAATCATTCATCCAAGACAAGAATAAACAAGTAATCAACACATAATCAATATATAGGTTTCATTAGATCTAAGCAAACACAAAAGAGATCTAGCCTAGCATGATAGAATTAAGACAAGAACAAGATATAGACAACCAACACATAGACATATTGATTGAATTAGAAGAACACTTATCTTGATTAATCATGCAAGGTATCAAGGGGTTGGAACCCTTGAAAAACCTGTAAAGTTACACCAAAATCGTCTTTAGGGTTTCTCCCAAAACTTCTCTCCCTAAATGTGAAAAACTAGAAAACTATATATAGGAAAATAGGGATGACGGCATCAAGAACAAAGGTGTGACGCCGTCATCTCGCCGCCAAATACTTCCTCGGACGGCCTTGATCTACTTCTGACGCCGTCAAGGCCTAGGCCATCACACAAATTACTCTTGACGCCCTGTGTGTGACGCCGCCATCAACTACGGATTTTAATTCTTGGGGTTTTGACGCCGTCAGGAAAACTCTTGACGCCTTCATGAACTCTCGGATTTTTTTATTGAGGTTTGACGCCGTCAGAGGTTTACTCTTGACGCCGTCACCTATTGTTCCCAGCATGGAAAATTGAGACTTTGCCGTTTTCTTCACTTTTATGCTCCAAAAACGTCCAAAATGGCTTCTTTTCCAGAATTCACTCTCCAAAGTACCTAAAATCACAAAAGGAACGATTTAGGGCAATATTTGATCAAATAAATTCGGATTCGGGCTTAAATGACCCCCTAAAAATGGATCATTTTTCGCCTCATCATATACCCTTACACTTGAGATTTGCTTGTCCTCAAGCAAATGCGCTTTTATTCTACTCAAAAGACAAGTTAGGGGTCATTCAACACTAATATAAAAGTAATTACAACAAATTATCGTTCCACTAAAGACCAAAGACAAACACGGAGGTCATATACAAGCACCTCACAAATAGTGTTTAGATACTCACATCTCTCGGGTGTAATAAAGTGTAAATTACAATATGGAAACGGAAGATATCTCTCACTACCTGTCAAAGCAAAATAGATTACCATAGGCTTGGGAAAGGATCAAACCTCCACCACATGGCGTAAGCACCTAGGATAAACTATCAAAGAGGTCTTTTAAAGGGTTGTAACGTTAGGTATAGGGATATGAATTACACGGTTTTGTTGGATAAAGAAAGTTTTACTGGTGGCGAGTTAACAATCTTGGTTAATTACATGTACAATATGGCGTTGCTAAGCCAAGACTAGACTCGACTTAAGCTAATAAATGAAAAATAACAAAAACATAAAATGAACATAGAATAAAAAGGGATGGTAGTCCGTATGTTTTTTTCTTCTTTTTTTTTCTTTTTCTATATATATTTTTTTCTTTTTCTTTTTTTTTCGATTTTTTTTTTTTTTTTTTTTTTTTTTTTTTTTTTTTTTTTTGCATACACTCTTACCCTACCATCCAAAATAATACATCATAGGGGATGAGAATTCCCCTTACACTTGAATCTTTACATACTTTACATTAAACTAATCTAATGACTCGAATTAAGAAAATCAAAACACTTGGAGCACTTTTAAGATTAACGTACATATGGGGGTAATATATGATGTTCCTCCCCATTACTCCATAAATAAGTACTTTACCCATGAGTCCCAATCGTCCCAAAACAATATGTACAAGGATATGACTCGACTTAGCAACCATGTAATCAATTAGAAAGTTAACTTAGGGTTTAACAAATAACAATAATGCACTAAAAATGAGCGCATACACGGAAGGCTAAGGCGATTTGGGTGTACATTTAAGTGGGGTGTAACAAATTCTTCCTTTAAGTAAAATGCTTAAAGTTAGAAACGAAAAGATAGGCTCGGAGGGGTGTACTAGGGGTTTCGTGTACTAAAAATGAGTACAAAGCTAAGGGTGTGGGAAAAATTAGTTGACTTAACTAGCCAAGTAATATGACTTAAATGGTCAAGTAATCATAATACGGGTTTAACACAAGGGTGATCCTAATGCCTCTTATCATGTAGTAAATCCTACCGCACGAATGTAGTCTCACTAGCGGTCTCGGAATGCATCACTAACGCAAGTTCTAGAATCTAAATGCTACCGGTATACTCATAAGCACTAATAGTGAATGCTTTTCCTATCAAATCTAAAGGCGAACCTCACATATTTGGGTGGAAAATTTTTCTGAATATACGGTTATGTGCTAGTCATACAATCTCCTATCCATGAGACGCTTGTTATGGCTAAAGTTTCACTCCTAAATGTTGTAAAAAAATTTAAATTTGGCGCTAAAATTGCACTAACAAGTATTTCTCATAGTTTTATTACACATCTACTATTAAACAAAACAAACTCAAGCGAGTGCATATGTAAGGTATCATCTTTTTACCCTCCCCTTACACTTAAGATGAACATTGTCCCCAATGTTCAAGTAAAGAATGTAAAAGTGAAAAAGTAAAGAGAATGAAATCAAATACTCCCCTGATTCGCTCGGTATAGATAATAAGTTGGCCAGATTAGATCTTCCTCCAAGAAAATGAACAATCAACGCTTCCCTTCCAGAATATAAATCATCTCCTTGTCGAACATAACCTGTAAATCCTGACAAAAATAGACAAGACAACCTCGCGTAAAATCGGCGGCATCCTATATAAGTTACTAAATCCTAGAAAACAAAGTAAGATATAATGCTTGTGGAATGAAGTTTGCAGATTTCCTGGAGATTATAAAACTTAATAATTCACAAAAAACCATAAGACTCCGTTAGAAAAACAAAACCGGTAAAATTTCCAGATTTTAACTCCTGACGCCGTCAAGAGTAAACCTCTGACGCCGTCAGAATGGACATGCAGAAATTCTTATGTTAAGTTTCCGGAAAATTTCTGGAAAAACTTGGTTCTACTTCCTGGAAAATCCTGCAAAACTTCATTATGACTCAATACAAGCATTTGACTCTAACAAATACGAATATACATGTTCATTTAATATTGTGGAGAATCATGATCGGTTTGTTTCTTGAAAACATATTTGGGGTTTCCCCTTACACTTATCTTTTGCAAAAATACCTTTAGGTGGAGTTAAGATTAGGCCAAAACAACAAAGTAAAGTATTTCCACTCTTTGGTTTATAAACATGATCTACCAACAATAAAAATAAGCATGCATACGGAAACAAATAAAATCAAACAAACAAATAAAAACATACAAAACATGGGTTGCCTCCCAAGAAGCGCTTGTTTTTGTTCGAGTCACGAGCCTGACTCTACCCTTATTTAACGGATAAAAGGGAAGTTTTCCCTACACTTAGGATTAGGTGCGGGTGGAAGTAGCGATACACACCCTTAGGGTGGAAGTATGCCACGTGAGAAAATAGTGGTGGATGAATTATATGCTCAAAGGGGTGTGCTCCTATCATCATAACCTTAATAAATTCAATCGGGTTAATGGGTGGATTAAGATTTTCTCCTAGAAAGGGATCATTTTCTATCAACTTCAAGAGATTACAAGTTGGGGATCCATCTTGACCTAATAAACCCGGTTTAAACCCATAATGTTTCTTATGATCAATCATGAATGGGTGATGTAAGTATGTAAGGTCATGTTCCACTCCTATGTCAGCTTCCTCTCTACAAGGCTTAGAGTCTACTACCTTTGTCCTAAGACTACCCGAACTATATGGTTTTATGGGTGGATCGGAACCTATTTCAATTCCTAAATTTGCATCCAAGGATGGAAGATTAGGTAACGGTTTTGGTTGAGGCTCCGGTTCATCAAAACTAGGAACTTCCCTAGAACTAAGAGTAAGGTTATCATTATAAGTATTCAAACCTATATCCTCTAGTTGTGTTTGGTTCAAAGGTTCTACCTCTATTGGGGTTCCTAAAGTCTCATCTACTTCATCCGAATAAGTCACGGGTGGTGTGTGTGCCTCAAATGATGGTTGAGTATTTTGTGGGCTTATGTTGTTCACCTTATCATTCCATGTGTCAGGATCTAGCCCTAACATTTTCCCAAGTATCTCACGTGCTTCTCTAGGCATCTCAACTTCTATATCCGAATCATAAGGATCATCCTCAGTATTCTGACTGCTATATACAAATTGCCCAAAAGATTCATCATCTGTTTCTTGAGGTTCATCATCATCGATCATAAAACCTAGGTCTTTTTGATCAATGTGATCATGCTCGGCTACATCCTCCATCACATCAAGGTCACCTATGTGTTCATCCTGTATTCTGGTAGGGCCTAGCCAAGACATGCAGCTAGGTGGCTCATACGAAACTATCCTAGGTGAAAGCTCATATTGTGCATAGGTTTCACTAAGTGAGGCCTTTTGAGGGGTTGATGGAGCTCTTAAGGTGAATTCTCTAAAAGCATTATGCACTTGGCCTCTTTTCTCAAGGTACTCAATAAAATCAATATAAGATCCTGTCCTCCTCATCTCGTTCCTCCATCATGTAATATCCAAACTAGTGTAATTATATTTTTTCTGGTAAAATTCTAGTGTCGGACTTGGTGGATTCGCGTTCTCCATAATGGCAAACGGAATAGTCAATGGAAAGGTTTTTTTTCTTTTTTTTTTTTTTTTTTTTTTTTT
The DNA here is from genome assembly GCA_030686995.1 of Artemisia argyi. Taxonomy (NCBI): domain Eukaryota; kingdom Viridiplantae; phylum Streptophyta; class Magnoliopsida; order Asterales; family Asteraceae; genus Artemisia; species Artemisia argyi. The sequence continues at coordinate 11,269,751 of CM060676.1, forward strand.
TTTTTTTTTTTTACAAACAAAGACACAAAGAAAAGATAGACTAAAGAAAACCTAAAAATAAAAAATAAAATCTTACTAGAAAGGAATCTAGCAAGTAGACCTAATAAAAAGAAATTCTAACCTAGACAATAACTATTCCCCGGGCTGCGGCGCCAAAAATTTGATGCGTGGGAATCGCAACAGGCTTTACCTCTTGAGGGATCTCGAGAAGCTTACAACCCCCACCAGGCAGTGTACCTGATCGTTGTAGTATAGTATAGTGACAAGTACCGGGGGATTGATCGTTCAGCTTAGGAATAGTGTCGCTAAGATTAGAAAGCCTAATTACTAGTTCTAAAGGTGAGGGATGATTATTTTTGTATTTTTATATTTTATGGAAAGCAATTAAAATCTCGGGTTTTGGAAGAGTGGGCGGAATTAGTTGCTATTCAACTAACCCAAAACTAAGATGCAATCAAAATAAAATACTAAAAATGTAAATAAGCTAATTTATACTAAAGTTGTGAGCAGTAATTGGAGAAAATGTGTTTACTTAGATTTCACTACTCCCTAGATATCTTTTACACGTTAATTACTTGTTATAATTGCATGGATGACGGATCGTATTCCTTAATACCATTCATGGGGTGGCATACATAACTCCCCAATTCTATGAGCTCTTATCTCCTCCTACACCATGCCCAGCACAACTATAGGGATTGTAAACAGTGGCTCATGCATTAAATACAACCAATAAAGACCTAGTACGCCTTGGTTCATGTTTCTTAAGACGTTCAAGCATGTTACCATTTGGAGATCTGCCAGTTTTCTTAAGCCTAACATATAAATCATTCATCCATGACAAGAATAAACAAGTAATCAACACATAATCAATATCTAGGTTTTATTAGATCTAAGCAAACACAAAAGAGATCTAGCCTAGCATGATAGAATTAAGACAAGAACAAGATATAGACAACCAACACATAGACATATTGATTGAATTAGAAGAACACTTATCTTGATTAATCATGCAAGGTATCAAGGGGTTGGAACCCTTGAAAAACCTGTAAAGTTACACCAAAATCGTCTTTAGGGTTTCTCCCAAAACTTCTCTCCCTAAATGTGAAAAACTAGAAAACTATATATAGGAAAATAGGGATGACGGCGTCAAGAACAAAGGTGTGACGCCGTCATCTCGCCGCCAAATACTTCCTCGGACGGCCTTGATCTACTTCTGACGCCGTCAAGGCCTAGGCCGTCACACAAATTACTCTTGACACCCTGTGTGTGACCCCGTCATCAACTACGGATTTTAATTCTTGGGGTTTTGACGCCGTCAGGAAAACTCTTGACGCCTTCATGAACTCTCGGATTTTATTATTGAGGTTTGACGCCGTCAGAGGTTTACTCTTGACGCCGTCACCTACTGTTCCCAGCATGGAAAATTGAGACTTTGCCGTTTTTTTCACTTTTATGCTCCAAAAACGTCCAAAATGGCTTCTTTTCTAGAATTCACTCTCCAAGTACCTAAAATCACAAAAGGAACGATTTAGGGCAATATTTGATCAAATAAATTCGGATTCGTGCTTAAATGACCCCCTAAAAACGGATCATTTTTCGCCTCATCATGTGTGGATGTATTTGGGCCTGTAGGGTTGTCTATTGGGCTTACGGTAAATCTTGGGTGGATAGATGTATGTGTGGGGAAGTGGATTGGGTTGGAGAAGTGGGATATATTTTTGGGTCGGGTGTGTGGGTAGGCTGATTGGTATCAAAGCAAAAACAATAGGGACTAGGACTTGGTTTTAGGCTGGGTGAGTTAGTTTAGTAGGGGTTGTTTATAGGTTAGGTAGATTGGTTGTTTGTGGGAACCGGTTGTGGGCCTAATGAGTTGGGTATGATGTTAGTAAATAAAACATCATAATTTGGTGGTATTTGGTGTCATGGAACCGAAAGGCAATGCCTCCTCATAAAAAGATAACATGTCAAGAAATAATGATTTTATTAGTTGACAAGTCAAGACATCGATAACCACAATGCAAGGTGGGGTACCCAAGAAATACACATGCGTTTGATCGAGGTTGATGCTTATGATCAAAGTATATATGAAGATAATAAAGGTACCCAAGTACACGTAAATGATCATAGGTGGATTGTTGATTATAAAGCTTGGTAAAGTGTATTTCATTATTAATGGCGATGGAGGGAAGGATATTTAAAAGATGAATTGGAATGTTAATTTCTTTGACCCAATAAGAGGGAGCTATATGTGCTTGAAAAAGGAAGGTACGGGTTATGTTATTAAGTGTATGTAACATACGTTTGGATTTTCCATTTTGTTGGGAATTCATGGGACAAGAAAACTGAAACTGGATGCCATGTTCATGAAAAAGTGTTTGGAAGCAGGTATTATCATACTCACCCCCATGGTCACATTGCAAAGCCTTTATATCAACATTAAATTGTTGATTTACATAAGCACGAAAAACAATAAAAGTATTAAACAAATCATACTTGTTAAGAAAAGGATATACCCAAACATAATGAAAGAAATGGTCCAAAAATATAACATAGTATTTAAATCCACTTTTACTCAAAAGAGGGGATGTTCACAAATCCGAGAGGATAATTTCAAACACAAACACAACATTCAACTCATAACTGTAAAATAGAAGCTTTATATGTTTACCTAATTGACAAGCATGACACAAAGTGAAACTTTGACTTATTATATGAAATAAAATGACTAGACTCTAAACGATGAAGCACATCTTCACCAAGATGCCCAAGGCATATGTGCCATGTAATAGGACTCAATGAAAGAAAAGCAAAAGTTTTGGGAGATGATGGTTGTTGGGTAACTGGGTAGAGATCTACGGTACTATCACAATGGACAAGAAGCCTACGGGTCTGGTAATCCTTCACAGAAAAACTATATGCATCAAATTCAATAGAAATATCATTATCACGAGTAAATTTACGAACAAAAAATAAAATTTTAATGATATTAGGTGTGACAAGAATATGATGAAGGTGAAGGGTTTGTAAGGATTGTACAAAAGGCTATGACCCGTGCTAGTCACAGGTTTAGATTGGCTATTACAAAAAAATACAGACTTATAAATTCCTTGAATGCTAAAAGAAGTGAGCATACCTATGTTGTCAACTAAATGAGGGGAAGCCCTTGTATCCATATTCCACGCAGGGTCCTGATGTATCATAGTCTGAAATGCCTATGGAAGCAAAGTAGCTTGAGAAGAATACATATGGAAATAATGTACACATATTTTCCTGGTACATTGCTGGACTCTCTTATTGGGCATGTGGACTAGTAAACTGATAATGGGCCAGATAAAGAGTCTGCTGGACCGGTAAGGCAATAGGATGATGTGTTACTTGGGTGTGAAGGATCTAAACATATGCCTTGTTTTAGATTGATACTTTGAGTATATGCTAACTATCGTGCGGAATTTACTAGTTAACACTTAGAAAATATTGTATGTGTAATGTAGAAGAAACAATGAGACAGAAACATTGTATACTCACCACCAAAACAAGCTTCAATATTATTAAAATAATACGAGTGATCTTTGCTATCACTAGGGTTACAACCTTGAAGATATTCTATGTATTCGTATATTTCTGTATGCTTCTATATCTTTTCTCTTAACCTAGAAGCTCCTTTTATAACACACAAGGAGTCTTGTACAAGATAACTATACTAGAAGAATATACGTATCATTCTAATCATATAAAATATTCATGCAATCCATTCCATAATTATCTTGAACGCGTCTTAACATTTGATCACAATCTCATAATCAGTACTAACTTTCTGAGCTGAGCAGTGCAAACTAAGTTTGTACTGTCAGTGTAAACTTCCAACATTTTCTTCTTTAAGCTTGACAGTTACAACTGTTAAGTATAATTCCTAACATTTGGCCACCTGAAGTGGAACATGGGTTGGTGAAGTTCAGAAGTAGTAGCCATATGAGCTTGGGGTGACTGGGCCAAAAACATGGGCCCTAGAAACATATCCATGTTGGGCTGGACTGCAAAGGGTGTACTAATGCCTACTAAGTGAAAACAAATGTGAGCTACTAGTAGACTAGCAAAGGTAGTGGACCTACTGTTGTTTTGTGAGCCACGATTAGTAGCCTAGACTATGGACCATGATTGGTTGCGGAGAATGTGGAAATGGTAGAGACGGTAGGGGGAGGGTTTGAATACGTTACCGTTTAAAACTTAAAACTTTTGTATCAAATATAGTATAAACTATATGACTTGCTAATCTCGCGAGAATGCATTTAACGTATTATGGCATGTAAGACCAACCCCTTAATCTCACATAGGATTTCTGCAAGATTAATGATTTTTAACAAATCAAGTTTCACCATTATTAGTCCGATTTATTTTTCTTTTATAAAAACATCCTTAAGACAAGTACACAACACAATAATAAATAACAAGCACAAAGACAATCAATAATATAAAGCAAGAATAAAAGTAAAGCGATAAGTGAAAAGGATATGTAAACCGACATGATGATTTATAGTGGTTCGGTCACAAAGCTCCTCTTTGGCCTACCCTACTCCCTGAGTAGCCAACTCGAGAGTTACTTCACTAGATAAACAAACTCCATTCTCGGTGGAGAAACCTTACACAACGTTGCTTACACTTTATCGGGTACAAAGCTAAATACTGGGTTCTTTCACGAGGTAGAACCAAACCTACGTCGCCTACACTTTATCCGGTACAAGGCTAGAGACCGGGTTCTTCCACAAGGTAGAACCAAACCTACATCGCCTACACTTTATCCAGTACAATGCTAGATATCGGGTCCTTCTTCGGGAACAACTAAACCCGTTATGTTATGTGGCCCAACATAACAAACCTTGTGTTCTATGGCACAAACACATAAACCATTTAATCTAGATAGAGATACAAGATGATGATACAAGATATGATCCAAGACAAAGTGTCTAATGGATATGAATGCCTAATCTAAATAAACGTCCATTAATAGAAAGCCTTCAATGAATGAAGATCACAACTTCCATAAACTTGTTGTGATAGATCTTTATGTATGTATTATTGTGGTGGATGAGGATGCAAGATCTCTAAGCTTGCTTTGGAGAATCACTTTAGTAGATAAGGTATCAAGAAATCTAAGCTTGCTTTGGGTGAATAATAGGTTTTGGGTTATAGATTCTGGGTCTTGGGTTATGGGTTATGGTCCATGGGTCATGCGATGTCATGCATGATGTCAAAGACATCTTGGGTCATGGGTTATGGCCTTTGGGTCATGGATTATGGACTTTGGGTCATGGGTCATAGATTTTACCCATTGTGATGTCATGCATGATGCAATAAACATGGGCCATGGGTTTTGGGTCATATGTCATGGGTTATCGGTTATGTGGTTTATGGATTACCCAACACATTTTATTTAACTATTTATTTTCCTAACACATGTATATGTATTATCTAGTTGAAATAAAATGTAAGTAACAAAAGTTACTTAGAAGTGTTTTATGTAAGTAGTTTTGGTTTTATATAAACTATTTTACTAGATGTGTATACTGGTTTATTAAGGGTTTGATCTTAACGGAACATAACAAACATGTACGAACTTGTGTTGTATCACACGAAGACTCGAGGAAAGGTGTTGAATGAATGTTGAGACTGTATATTTTACGTTATGTATTACAAAATACATGGTTTTTCGTCAATCTAAACAAACAAGACTGTGTAGATTAAATATCGTAATATTTGCACTAACAATCTCCCCCTTATTGATGATGGAAAAATACATGTAAATGTAATAGATAAGTAAAATGTTAAAGCTACTTATATTCGTACTATCTTTATTTAAATTTACCTTATTCATTTACACTCTTCTCCCCCGTTTGTTGAAACAAAAAGGGTGTGTCCTTAGAGTTAAATTTCATTTTTCCCCAAAAAGACAAGCTTGCATCATCCCTAGTGAAGTTAGATTTACCACTGCTTATTGCTCCCCTAAGCCTAGCTTGGAGGACTTGTATGAAAGAAGCGTGATCTCGTCTTGTAAGAAAAACCTTGAGAAACACAAGAGAAGGAAAACTACATGAAAGCTATAAGAATGATCCTTGGATCTAAGGTTAGAGAGATATAAGAATGATAGATATTAGAAGGATAAATGAGATGTAAATTGATGCATCTTTGCTCCCCCATGACGAGTGCTACCCCTTAGTGAGGGTGTCAAGTGTTTTAGGAATGCTAAGACAAAAGTATTTCAAACTTTTGCAATGCTTTGGCTTTGACGAAAGCTTCCCCTTATTGAGGACGTCAAGTACTCCTAGCGTGTTTTTGAAAATATACAAAACAAGAGTTAGTGCAAAACTATATTCTTCCTTGGATGAGTGAGTCATATGATGCACTCTATAGATGCTCGTCAGAAGCTCCCCTTTCCTTGAGGGTGTCAAGAAGAACCTATAAAAAGGAAGTAAACTTCATCCAGAGACAACTATGCCATGTACAAAACCATGCATATGAGTGAACCTACAAAGAAAAGATTAGTGTAAAATTTCATCCATAGACGAAAGTGCCATACATATCAAAGTGTATATATGAACCTACAAAGAAAAGATTAGTGTAATCATACTACTTGCATCATCGTGGTTGGTTGTAAGGTTTGTTCAAGGTTGAAAGAATGTATTTGTGAATGACACGCATTTCATTACGACATTCACTTTGGTTTTGACAACATAGATGCATGTGGAAGATGGTTCAACAACCATGGATTGTAGTGAGACACTAGTAGTTTGTGGTTGACACAAGTAGGTTGTGGTTGAGTATTGTTAGTACTCATAGGTAAATCTTCTAAAAAATTCAAGAAAGGACGAGGTGAGGTGTGGGGTGTATCAAAGGTGACTCTACGAGATTCGACAGAGATGAATTGCGGCAGAGTAGTAGTGGTAGAAGTGATGAGAGGTCAAGGTTTACTAGGTAAAAGAGAAGTTGAAGCACTTGAGATGGTAGACATGATGACTTTGTGAGTAGAGAAAGAAGTGGATGAAGATGGTGAGGATAATGCAAGATGAAGAATATGAAAAATGTGTGATTGAGCACATATTGACTTGATAATGAAATCGACCATTGTCAACCTACACAAATCCAAATAAGTTAGTACAAAAGGAAAACATTTATATCAACTAGTACAAACAGAGAAATTGTTCACATAATATCATGGAAATAACAAAAGAAGAACACATAAATGGTCACATATACGAAACACGTTTATAAATATAAAAATTTTATTCTACCATGAATGTCGCAACAAGCTTAAAGAGTAAGACCAAAGAACAAGGCCTTAAAAGAAACGGGTAATCCTATGTGTTGAGCTAGTGTTTGAATGGAGAAAGGAAGATTATAGATGAAATAATCTATTTTTAGCAACTCTATTTGCCCGGATACACCGGATCCTTCTCAGAAAGGATCTGACTAGCTCTAGCCAAGGGATTCGGCTAACTAAGATAGAAAAGAATAGAAATGATTAACTTTAGCCTATATAATTTGGGGTGATCAGTGTAAGGAGGTGTCTTAAATAGTAGAAATCCTGAGAACTAAAGACTAATGATGAGAAATGGCTGATGATGGATTTTTATATGGAGGTGAGAGCTAGAGAGAGCTAATAGATGACTAAGAAAAGATTTAGTTGGCATAAGAAGTTATCTTTAGAGATAAGAGTTAGTAGGTGATGAGAAAAAATAAATAGAAAGTTTTCTAAAAATTATAATAATTGAAAAGTTGATTTTAGAGCATTTTGAAGAAGAAATGGGTAAAAGAAATTTAGGAAAAATATAATTAATAGGAAAGAAAATAACTTAAGATGAGAGGAAGAGTGTGGAGGCACCAGAGCAGAAGATGGTGAGTATTTGAGAAATGATAAATCAAAAATATATAATAACGATCCTAAGTCAAAAGCATAGGAACATACAGAATCTACTAAGGCTGAGGATAGCTTAATTATGATTAAGAGAGTATTAGAAACTAATCTAATAAGGTTCGGAGAATGAAAGAGAGGTAGAAGGGTATAAAGTCTATGTCTGTGCAGCCGGTTCCTCCGGATCCATTTCAAAATGGATTCGGCTAGTTATCCCAAAGGGATCCGGCGTCTGAGAGCTAAAACAACACAGTGGGCTCGCAAAAATAACTCACACCTATCAAAACTCAAAACGAGTTTACATAATAGTAAGTGTTGAAAGAGACGGTCTAGAATAGTAAATTGTGTTCACTAACAATGACGTGCAATGTATGTGTCAATAGAGAGGTTGATATATGATGGTGTTCTAGACAGTAGAGTTATGATGTGCTAGTTTAGGAAAATCCTAGGCTTCTTTAACTTAAGATCCAGAAGGTAGAGTTGTTGGTTGTGAAGATGAAGAAGTTGTCAACCGCATGATGTGTTCTTCTTTTGATGAAGTATTGATGAAACATAAGTGTTCGATTAGAAAGGCTTGAAGCAAGAGTGGTTATGTAAGTTGGTTTTAGCTAAGAGATGTTTACCTATGTGTTGGTATTTGAAGAGTAAGAAACACATATATATGCATTCTTAAAAGATAATTATGCGAATGAATTTCCCTCCCCCATAATTGGTGGATATCCAGCATAATGAGTTTAACAAAAGATAAAGAAGATAAGGAAGTAGATTGTTTAGAAGGTTGTTTCAGTTTAATGAAGGCGATGAGCTAAGTATAGTCATTCAGGATGGTGATTAGCATACAATGAAATGTATCTCTTCTCAATCAAAGTAAGATAATCGCTTGATGAGGCAAGTGGTTGTGATTGGCTAACAAAAGGAAAATCAAATTTACTACTTGTTTGATTAGTAATCTAAAGACAACGCAAAGTATTGCCATTGTAAACTTACTTTAGGAAAACATAGGAGTAGAGATTTTTCAAGTGAGAGAATGAATATGAGACTATTACTAGCGGTGCTCAATTAAGGCTAAACACGACCATTTTTACGGGTAATTCTACATACCCATGTTCTCTCTAGGAAGCAATTCAACCGTTAGGTCAAATTGAGTTTCTAGTGAAATAAGTTCTCCAGTATTCATTCTCAAGTTAGGAAAATTTTTATTCCTACAATGGCCTATCGAAGAGTAACAATGATGATACTTTGCTTCGTTTTATTATCATTATACCTAATGCAAATGCATAACAACTAAGGTGACGCAGATGTCATGTTAAAAGGTTTATAAATTGGTGTGATGATTTTTAGAGATAAAGACAGAAGCAAACAATATGTTTCAATATAGAGTGTGGGATGTGGGGTTTCAAATTATGTTGTTGGAAAGCTCGAGTTTGGATTTTCGGATATGACTAATTATATTTGCATTGCAAAATAATTTACTTGAGCATTTCGGATGAAACAATCAAGTTGTCAATCCTACTATGAAGCTTAAAATGCGATCATGGAGAAGAAGACGGGAAGATACAACATTAACACAAGTGTGGGTTATGATCCGATGTACATTCTTGTCATTTCAGAAAACAACACAAGAAAAGATGAAATCAAGAAATCATCTAACATATAAACACATAATAAACTTATGTTGTACAAATAAAAAAGCAAAAAAAAAAAAACTATTTGAGATAAGCATACGATCAAGTAATGGAAGGTAAAACAATTTATCATTTAGCATAGCGTATGAAAGTTCTTTTCATAAATTTCTGTTAAATATAAACATGTATACCAAGCTTGATTAGTTTACTTTATATTTATAAATATGACCAAAACCATAGTTTCAAAAGATAACACGCTAATTTTTAAAGATGAAGACATCCGTCTCCAATTACTAAGAGTTTGTCCAAATGTTATGACCAAAATATGACTTTCTATTATAAATCAAAGATTATGTAAATTTTTTTTGAATCAGTTTATGAAATTATTTTTATATGAAAGTAGACTCAAATACCTTTAAAATGATAGGTGGCACGACTTCTACGAACTTACGGTTAATTAGTTATGAATTTGTGAAGTTTATCAAAAGCTGTCCTCTATACAGATAGATCCGCTAGATCCCTTCCAAAAGGTATCCGCGAATTTGACAAAGATTCACAAAAACACATTTTTGACCTAACTAAAAGGTTTAACCTTTGTAGACTTTTTAGTGAATTTATATTACCCATTTTAATCATTATTCAAGCTTGAATAACAAGATATCTAACAAGAAAAAAAAAAATCAAAAAAACACTTTTCATATTATGCTCAACTTCACAAAAAATTTGATACAAGGACCTTACTCGGTAATAAAAACTCATTTGTTTTAAAACTAGAGCCAACCCGCTTTGATACCAATTTTGGAAACGGTAGAAACAGTAGAGGGGAGGGGTGAATACGTTTTCGTTTAAAACTTTAAAATTTTGTATCAAATATAGTATAAACTATACGACTTGCTAATTTTGACGTGAGGATACATTTAACGCATTACGGCATGTAAGGTCAACCCCTTAATATCACATAAGATTCCGCAAGATTAATGTTTTATAAAAAGTCAAGTTTCATCATTATTAGTCCGGTTTATTTTTCTTTTATAAAAACATCCTTAAGACAAGTAAACAACACAATCATAAATAACAAGCACAAAGACATTCAACTATATACAGCAAGAATAAAAGTAAAGCGATAAGTAAAAAGGATATATAACCGATATGATGATTTATAGAGGTCCGATCACAAAGCTCCTCTTTGCCCTACTCCACTCCTCGAGTACCCAACTCGAGAGTTACTTCACTAGATCAACAAGCTCTATTCTTGGCGGAGAAACCTTACACAATGTTGCTTACACTTTATTAGGTACAAGGCTAGGTACCGGGTTCTTCCACAAGGTAGAACCTACGTCGCCTACACTTTATCTGGTATAAGGCTAGATACCGGGTCCTTCTTCGGGTACAACTAAATCCGTTATGTTTTGTGGCCTAACATAACAAACCTTGTGTTTTATGGCACAAACACATAAACCATATAATCTAGTTAGAGATACAAGATGCTGATAAAAGAGATGATCCAAGACAATGTGTCTTAAGGATATGAATGCCTAATCTAAATAAACTTCGATTAATAGAAAGCCTTCAATGAATGAAGATTACAAGTTCCCTAAGCTTGTTGTGAAAGATCTTCGTGTATGTGTTATTGTAGTGGATGAGGATGCAAGATCTCTAAGCTTGCTTTAGAGAATCACTTCAGTAGATAAGGTTGCAAGAACTCTAAGCTTGCTTTGGAGGATCACTTCGGGAGTATGCTTACAACAAAATGAAATTTAAAAGCATTATGATCAAGGGTTTACATTGTGAATGATTGATGTTAATGGTGGTTCTAATGGATGTTAATCTATACTAAAAACTAGTGAGAATGGAGTGTTCAAGTGCATGGAAATAGGTGTGCAAAGTTTGGTATTTATAGGCAAAAGTACCAAAAGTATTTCTGTCCCCAAGGATCCATTCTGAAGGGGATCCGACCCTTGTAAACCAAGGGATCCATCGAGATCCGGCCATCTGGGTGAATAATGGGTTTTGGGTTATAGATTCCAGGTCTTGGGTTATAGGTTATGGTCCATAGGTCATGTTATGTCATGCATGATGTCAAATACATCTTGGGTCATGAGTTATGGACTTTGGGTCATGGGTTATGGATTTTACCCATTGTGATGTCATGCATGATGTAATGAACATGGGCCATGGGTTTTGGGTCATGGGTAATAGGTTATGGGTTATGGTTTATGGATTACCCAACACATTTTATTTAACTATTTATTCTCCTAACACATGTATATGTATTATCTAGTTGAAATAAAATGTAAGTAACAAAAGTTACTTAGAAGTGTTTTATGAAAGTAGTTTTGGTTTTATATAAACTAATTTACTAGGGGTATTTTTGGTAAAAGTGAGCTGTGAGCAGTAGCCATAACTCATAGCTCACCGCTCACAATTTTTTAAAGAAGCATTGGAAAAATGAGCTTTTCTAAAAAATAGCATAGCTCACCGCTCCTTTGCCAAACGAACAATAAAAATCAAAAAGCTCGTTGGTCACCACTCAGTCTTTAGTTTTCCAGTTTCTAGTTTCCATTTTTTCAGTTTTCAGATTTTCAGGTTTTTTGTTTTTCAGTTTTCTGTTTTCAGTTTTTAGTTTTTTATTTTTTTGCTTTCAGTTTTCTGCAATTAATGTTTGAAATCATTCTTTAATCAATACTAGACGAGTACCCGTGCATAGCAACGGGATTTTATAGCGACAAATAGTTTATTGATAAAAAAAAAAGTTTATAGGTTATAAACGAAAAATAATGTTTTGAAACCCGGTTCGACCCGGGTGGTTCAACCGGTTGAACCGTTCCGGTCGAAAAATGGGTCGATTTAAACCGGGTCAACTTGCTAGGTTGGGTCGAAAACGGGTCAATCCGCCGGGTTTGAAGCATCCCGGGTCAAACCGGTTTGTGTTTTAATTGGTTGTATTTAATTTGGTAGATATGTTTTTAATTGGTTGTACAATGTGAATAATTTATTGTACTTTTAAGTAATGCATAATGTTTTGAAACCCGGTTCGACCCGGGTAGTTCAACCGGTTGAACCGCTCCGGTCGAAAAATGGGTCGATTTAAACCGGGTTAACTTGCTAGGTTGGGTTGAAAATGGGTCAAATTACCGGGTCAACCCGGTTTGTGTTTTAATTGGTTGTATTTAATTTGATAGATATGTTTTTTATTGGTTGTTCAATGTGAATAAATTATTTTACTTTTAAGTAATGAGGTATTTTAATTAGAGTATTAGTTACATTAATTTTCTGTTACATTTGACTTTCAATACTCAACTTTCAAGACTCAACTTTTCAAGTTTGACTATTTTTCCATTATAGATAGCATAGATTTGAAATCCTTCCATAATAAAAAAATAAAAAGTGTGAATTTTTAAGCATATCTAATTATAGATATGATAAATGCATTAAAAAATAAAAAGTGTGAATTTTTAAGCATATCTAATTATAGATATGATAAATGCATTACTCCCTCCGTCCCATAAAAACTGTCTAGTTTGACTTTTCAAAGTCAAACTGGTTCAACTTTGACCTTAAATATTTTTTATGTTTTATATAATACTTGATGAAAAATTATACCAATGAAAAACACACTTAAAACTCAATCCATTCATATATTTTTCATAAAGTATTATATAATACTCACAAAAATAGATAAGGTCAAAGTTGAACCAGTTTGACTCTGAAAAGTCAAACTGGACAGTTTTTATGGAACGGAGGTAATATATTAATGTTATCTCACATTTAAAGACTAGTGTCCAGAAATTTGATACAAAATCAATTATGTGTGCTCTGGTGGATCGTTTTGGTACATCTACAACCGATGCGAGACCAATGCTGCGGTCACCAAAGGGATAGTGAACGTGAGGATTATTGCGCAACAATACACGAGCAACGTCATAAGAAATATCATATTTGGGAGTAGGTACTTTGGCAAAGGGAGTGTCGATGGAGGGCCAGGAGATGAAGAGATGGAGCATGTTGATTCATGTTTCACCATCCTTTCTTACATTTACGCATTTTGTGTAACAGATTACTTACCATGGTTGCGATGGAGAACTGATTTTGATGGGCATGAAAAGATCATAAGGAATGCTATGCGTACTGCTAGAAAGTACCAAGATCCCTTGATAGATGAAAGGATCCAACACTGGAAAGATGGTGTTATAGTGGAAAAAGACGACTTGCTTGATGTTTTCATTAACCTTAAATCAACTCAACTAACCGCAGATGAGATTAAAATTCAGCTTCTTGTAAGATAAATATCCAACGAACTTTTTGACGTCTAAATCTTTAGTTTTTTTTCTTGATATCGAATTGATTAATTTTGGTGTATCACAGGATATAATGCTAGCGAGTTCGGATAATACGCCGAATAATATTGAATGGGCTATTGCAGAAATGATAAATGAGCCGAGAATCTTTTACAAAGCAGTCCACGAGCTTGATTATGTGGTTGGAAAAGATAGATTGGTACAAGAATCTGACTTAGTTCACCTTAATTATATTAAAGCATGTGTTAAGGAAGCTTTCAGACTACATCCTATTGCACCTTTCAATCTTCCTCACGTGTCATCCGTGAACACTACTGTTGCTGGTTACTTCATACCAAAAGGTAGCCATGTGTTACTGAGCCGCCCTGGCCTAGGAAGAAACCCTGAGGTGTGGGATGACCCACTAACCTTCAATCCAGACCGTCACATGAAAGGTAATAACAAAGTGGTGCTAACTGACCACAGCCTTCAGATGTTATCGTTTAGCACTGGTCTACGAGGGTGCCCAGGAGTGTTGTTGTTGGGTACGACCATGACCTTAATGCTGATGGCTAGGCTAGTGCAAGGGTTCACATGGGAGTTGCCACCTAATGAATCACATGTTGATCTGAATGAGAACCTGCATAATTTATGGAAGGCTAAGCCATTGATGGCCCTAGCCAAGCCTCGTCTACCTCACCATCTTTATCCCACAAGTTGAATAAGGTATGCTTACCTTATGACATATGTCGCCAAAACCTTCCATCCTTTTAGTGTGAAGCATGTTCTATATATAAATAAATAAAAGTACCCAATGAATCACATATTGATCCATTAGAACACTTTAGCTTGTGTACTGAGCTTTGTACTTTTGATTTCCCTTAAAACAATTGATCATTTATGCCATATACCTTTTGCAAAGATGGTTGTGCAGCTTACAACCCTGTACAAGATGTGCCTTTCAAGATTATTCAGAAAAATGTTTCAAGGATATTAACATTGAAACGAAATCATGAGCGTATCGATCATTTTAACAAAATTCAATTGTTTATGCTTGAACTACTAGCCCGAACATTTGATTCTAGTTGCCAGTTTAAGACCAATTCCAAAAAGTTAGTCGTTGTTTTTGTTTCAGCAAGTGTTACTTGCATACTGCATAGCCAATAGTAATTACCAAAATTATTGCATCTCCATAACCCTAAAGCATACTCTATGCAATGTAGATCCCTGCGGCAGTGCCCCTGACCCGCCGCCTTAAGATGGCAAAGTGGAATTTCAAAGCATATCCATATCAACCCAAAATTGTGTTAATCCATGTACAAACATCTATATTTCAAAAATAAAAATAAAATTTTCAGGAAATCCATATATAAAGACTCAAAATTTATTCTACAACTCCAAATCAAAGAACCAAAAACAAGTATTCATCCATAGATAAATCATCAAAACATCTCAATTTAACTTTGGGCCAAAACTGAAGAGATGTAACCAAGTCCTAATCGACATGGAATTGACTTGCAATTAAAGAAAGAAAAACGCCCTTATGTCTTCCACAATAAGCCAACATGCCCAACACACATTGACTCCTATACAGTGTTGTCAATATTAAGTGCAACCCATGTAAGATAAACGAAGATCCAACTCTATATGTTTCTTGTTGTCTAGAGTCTTTGATTGACTCGCTTTGATAACACCATAGCACCAACATTAGTCGATAGATATCGAGTGAGGTTTAGATGGGCTAACCCAATTATTTGTACTTTTAAAGCAAGATTTAAGAAAAATATAGTTATTACATCTTATTTTCTGCAAATAAAAGTTTAACAGTGACCAATTATTTCACGTTTTGGTTGAGTATCATACCTTCTTTGTAGAGAAAAATATAATAAACTTAGATATATCACACATGTAAGTAATTCACTTACCTGTTTGTACATATACTATACTCACACCCATATTACAATACATATGTGTTCACCTTATCTTGCTTTCACGGCTTTGACCGGGAACCATGTATTTAGCCCATTTCAAAGCAAAGCTATTTGGATCAGGCCTCGTGAAGTTGTTAAGCGAATAGCTTGTAGCTGATGTATGCTATTGCCTTGGCCCTTTCTTAATTAAACGACATTGTCACGTAAGATTACATGTGTACTTATAATAAAACCATAGTATGGTGAACAAGTAATCACAATCGTAAGTCTAACACAATTTTGGGACATATAACGGGACATTGACCTGAGCATTACCGGTCAAGGGACCACTTTGGCCTCAAAATCCCAAGTTTTGGACTCACGGCGACGAAAATCTCAACTTTTGAGCCCCAAAAATGATTTTTGGCAAATTTAAGGACCAACGGTGTATTTTTGTCAAATTTAAACGTGCCTAAATTTAAATGTGTATTTTTGTCAAATTTAAATGTGCTAAATTTAAATGGCAAATTTAGGGATCTTAATGTAATTATTTCACTTAGTCAATATCATAAGTTTATTAATTATACAGATTTCTTGTACCAAGATCAGATGTCTATTGATTCTAAACTTTCATTCATGTTTTAGGTTGTTTTCTTTACAAATTCTGGGACGGAGGCAAATGAGTTGGCTTTATTGATTGCTCGGCTGTACACCGGTTCTCATGATATAATTTCACTTAGAAACGGATATCATGGAAATGCATCTGCAACCATGACTGCTACCGCTCAACGCAATCACAAATACAATGTTGTACAGGTATGCTTAAAATTCTCATTTTTAGCATGCCAACTTTTATCCTGATATATATTAGTTTAGGAGAAATTTGTGAAGAAATGTATATAAGTTCAATTTCCGACAAAAAAAAAAAAAAAAAAAAAAAAAAAAAAAAAAAAAAAAAAAAAAAAAAAAGGTGAAAGTTAAAATTTTGACACCATAAACTAATGTGATTAACTAATTGCTATATATAGCTAAATAATACTTGACTCGCGTGTGGGTTCCTGACATTTAACAGACTGGAATTCACCACGCACTGAACCCAGACCCGTATAGAGGAATACATGGTTCGGATGGACCCAAATATGCTAAAGATGTTGACGAGATCATTATGTATGGAACTAGTGGCCGTATAGCAGGTTTTATCTCTGAAGCAATACAGGTGCAGTGTGGCATTAAAAAAATGAGCGCTAAAATGTTAATATAGTTTTTATAATACGGTCTTCTGACTTCTTGCACATAATTTTGCAGGGTGTGGGTGGAATATATGAGTTGGCACCAGGCTATCTCCCGGAAGTCTATAACAGTGTTCGAAAGGCAGGAGGGCTTTGTATTGCAGATGAAGTTCAGACAGGTTTTGCACGCACAGGAAGCCATTTTTGGGGGTTTGAAGCTCAGGGTGTAGTGCCTGATATTATTACACTGGCAAAGGTACATTTTTCTACTGTGCCAGATATATACATGTGTCTGAGTGTAAATGGTTATGGTGAGAGTGATAGTTTCGACCCATATGCTTATGAGTTGGTCGCTAAATAGTTTTTTTTATATCTCTAACTGGTCAAATAGGCAAATTAAAAAATGTTTACCATAAAAGGAAACAGCTTCACCGCTTCTGAAATTGCTGACATGTTTGTATTTTTAATGCATAAAGCCACCTAAATCATCTATCAGTATCGGCAGCAATTTTGACTCGTATATGTATGGGTCAATTCAGGTAACGTTTGTATGGATGAAATATGTTAATTCAATAATGTTAGCTTGAAAGGAAACAAGTATGGCAAAATTTGCTTAATATATATTTCTAATGCCCGAAGGCTAAACCACCAAACCACATTATTCAAAATTTCATATTATTATGGAGATAATTCGTGTATATATATTTGTTTAATATATATTATATCCTCACGTGCTTTTGAACATTGTCATTGTTGTGGGATTTCAGGGAATTGGGAATGGTGTTCCACTTGGTGCAGTGGTAACAACTCCTGAGATAGCAAAAGTGATGACTAGTCATGGTTATCTTAACACGTTTGGTGGGAATCCTGTGAGTACGACTGCTGGTTTAGCAGTTCTCAAAGTAATAGAGAATGAAAAGCTTCAGCAGAATGCATTAACCGTAGGAACATATCTAAAAAACCAGCTTCTAGATCTTAAAGAAAAACATGAAAGTAAGCTTCATACCTTTCCTTATTGTGATGATATATGACTAAATTTTAATATAGTATAGTGTCTTGTTGCAACAGTTATCGGTGATGTGCGGGGAAGAGGGCTTCTGCTTGGAATTGAACTTGTATCTGATCGTGAGTTAAAGACTCCAGCGCCCCTGGAAACTTTGCATGTTATGGAGCAAATGAGAGGTCTTTTTCTTCAGTCACTTTGTAATATCATCAACTAGTTACTAGTAATATTTTGGGTATGGGTCGAAATGTGTTGGGTTGGTCAAAGCATGTTTTCGTTAAGAAGTTTAAAAGATTTTAGACGTCTTATGCAATGGATATACACTTGCAGCGATTTTTGACCATTTCCTGTTAGGTTATACTTATTCTCTGTTTTTTTTACACATTATTAATAAAACATAACCCAATCGACCCATTCAGAAGAAATGAGTCAAAATGCCTCATCTAACTCATCTTCACTAGCTACCTTTGTTTATACCTGCTCGCTTGGTTGTAGATATGGGAGTACTAATCGGGAAAGGTGGAGTTAATGGGAACATATTCAGGATCTCACCAGCCCTGTGTTTCACAAAAGAAGATGCAGGTTTCATTTTTTTCCCTACTACTTCTACTATATATTTTTTAAAATATCATGATTCTGCAGCTTCAAAATTGACAATAAAATATTTATATACATTTAACCTTTTAGAGCTTGTCATAATATAAATATTTTTAAAGATCAAATATAATGTCAATTTTAAGTTTCTCGATCTATGCTTTGTAGATTTTCTTGTGGCTACAATGGACTACATAATGTCAAAGATGTGAAGTGAACGACACCTGCATAAGCTGTTACTACATGGTAGATTAAACTTACTTTGTGTAGCTTCTTTCTAGATCTTGAAACTGTTACGTTTTCTTTATAAGCAGCCTAGTTGTTAGTAATTTGTTTTAGTAATAAATGTAAGTTTATATCTGCCATGGTGCTATTAAGATTCATTTGCTTATCATATGCTTGGTGTATTTGTAGTTTCTCATTTATCTAAATGCCAAAAATACCTCGGTCTAACTGTAGTGAAACTCATACACGTATGATCAATTACTTGTGCTTGCTAGCGTGTATTCAACCAATTTAATACCCAGAATCTCGAACGAGGAATAAGAGTTGGAACATATGCATAACAAGGAATCTTGGACATACTACGACATTCTTGATTGGTGTCGAGCAAACATAATAAAGATGCATCGCCAGCCGTGAGAAAAAGCATAAGTATGGCCTACACATAATCCTTCAAAGATCAGCCAGTCACATGTCTAAAAAACTAAGATATATTTCAGTCAGTACAACCAAAATTACTGTATTCCGATAAACCAATACATTTTGATCATAACCTTAATTACCAGTCAATGGCAGTCATTGTGGTTGTATCGGAATACAGTAATTTTGGTTGTAATAACCAAAATTACTGTATTCCGATAAGCCTATATGCATTCCAATAACCAAAATCACTATATTCCGATAAACCCAACAGTCAATATCTAGATTCTAACACATTTTGATTTTCAAGGAAATTACAGTTCAATGAACAAAAATTCTCCATTGAGAAATTGCATAAACAGTTCCAGCGGGTTACTGAAAATTACACAAACAGTCCCAGAAAAATTACAAAAATCATCCCTATTGTTACTTGCCGTTACAGAGACAGCCCATCAGTTAAATTTAAGGACAGTTTGTGTAACAAAACGTTATAGAAATAGTCCCTTTTAGTTATTTAACTTCACAAAAACCATACCTATATGAAAAGTTACATGATTATTCTCTGCCACTTACCTCATTTTACAAAAATCGTTTGTAAGTACAAATTTTATACTACGTATAACATTGTATATTATGCATTAATAATTATTCTGAGAAACTATGCAAATATGTAAGTTTAGGCCTCTCAAGAACAATGATCCACCAATAATTGCATATTTTGGACATGATTGGATATGCACATGAGAGAAGAAGGGCTAAGCAAATAACTTCTTTTTGTATAAATATCAACATCTTAGTCCACTAAAGATAATGGCACACCTCGGACCTTGAAAACGAACCAACTTTTGGAAATGACGAAAACGTGGTTCCCGAAAAACTCATATCGAACTGGACCAACAACGACACTACAAGTTTGGGCCACAACGTATTAAACTTATATGACCATATATTTGTACGAGAAACTGTCGCATAAGTTCAACTTTTAATAAACTGGTTACATTTCTCACCATGCTCATCTACATTCTCTTTATCATGTCATTATTCATCTTCTATCTCATTGGCTGCACGTATTCCAAACCACGCCCACCACTTCCTCCCGGGCCAAAACCCCTGCCCTACATTGGGAGCTTAATCACAATGCTTCGAAACAAGCCTACGTTTAGATGGATTCATGCAATGATGGATGAAATGAACACCAAGATCATATGTATTCGTCTAGGAAATGTGCATGTTATAGTTGTGAGCGATCCTAAGATTGCTTGTGAGTTCCTAAAGGACAAAGATGAGATCTTTGCTTCAAGGCCAGATTGCATGTCGGGCTACTTGATCAGTGGTGGTTACTTGAACACTGCTCTTGCTCCAATGAGTGATCATTGGTAGAAGATGAAAAAAGTCCTAGCCACCGAGATTATCTCAGCGGCTAGGCATAAGTTGCTTCAAAGCAAGCGCGAAGAAGAAGCCACTTATCTTCTTAGGTATCTTTTTGCCTTTTAAAAATGCAAATTGTTATAAGTTATCCTAAAAAGGTTGAGGATCCTCTCAAGTTAGTCATAACTTGATTAATCAAGTTAAACAATTAATAGTCTTTTGATTAAATCAATGGTCACGATTAAAAGATGTGAATTAATTTTCCTCTCTCTATTAACTATATAGTTTCTTTCTTTTGCACCAAATTCTTTTATTATATCTAGACATTTTAACTACCTGTCAAAATTCTTATTTTTACTCTTTACACTTTATTTATTCTCATGATCATTTCTTAAAAAATAATAATAATAATAATAATAATAATAATAATAATAATAATAATAATAATTAATTAATTAATTAATTAATTAATTAATTAACGGGAAAATGATAAAAAAAAATACATTGAACTTGACACTTTTTATCATTGTATATTGCCAACTATTTTTTTTTTCATCTTGACATTTTTTGCTATTGTATGTACTAAGTGTCGCATCGTTAATCCTTTACACTAACGGTCGTTAGTAAATAACTTGAAATTCCGTTTTTTTCCGATTTTACACGTTTTCATCCGTTTTCTTACGTTTTTGTCCCATTTTACACGTTTTCTTCTGTTTTTTTTCTTTTCGTCCGTTTTTTACATTTACGCTCGTTTTTTACGTTTTCTTCCATTTTTTTACGTTTTCCCCCATTTTTTAAGTTTTCGTCCGTTTTTTTACATTTTCGTCCGTGTTTTTACGTTTACGCCCGTTTTTTACGTTTTCACCCGGTTTTTTTCGTTTTCACCCGCTTTTTTTTTTTCGTCCGTTTTTTTACGTTTTCACCCTGTTTTTTCGTTTTTTTTCCGTTTTTTTTACGTTTTCGTCCATTTTTTACGTTTACGCCCGTAAAAAAAATGGACAAAAACGTAAAAAATAGACGAAAACGTAAAAAATGAACGAAAACGTAAAAAAAGGAAGAAAATGAAAAAAAAAAACCCCGGGTGAAAACATAAAAATGGGCGTAAACGTAAAAAAACGGAATAAAACATAAAAAACCGGGTGAAAACGTAAAAAACCGGGTGAAAACATAAAAGGGTGAGCGTAAACGTAAAAAAACGGACGAAAACGTAAAAAACGAGCGAAAACGTAAAAAACGGGCGAAAACGTAAAACACCGGGTGAAAACGTAAAAAACAAGCGTAAACGTAAAAAGCGGACGAAAACGTAAAAAACGGATGAAAACGTAAAAAATGGGCGAGAAAAAAGAAATGTATTTACGTAATAGAGAGAAAAGAAATGTATTTTTTGAAAGAATGAAATTAAATTAGTTAAAACATAAAAGAAAACAAAGTTAATTAATATCTTTTAATTGTAGCCATTGATTTACTTTAATGTTTAATAATTGATTAACTTGACCAATCAAGTTATAACTGACTTGAAAGGATCTCTACTTGATGGATCTTTTTAGTTTCATTTAACTTTTTTTCCTTATTAGATAGGCAAACTTTTTAATGATTCTTGTTTAAAAGCTATAAAGTAAAACTTTGTGAAACCTGCACATAGAGAAAGATTTTTGTTCAAGTTACGAGAGGATTTTTTTTTTTTTTTTTTTTTTTTTTTTTTTTTTTTTTTAACGTAATCACTATTAATGTGGTCGCTTTCGGATTTTTTTCATGGCCATTGCACGATTTCACCCGATGAGGTTTGAACTAAGGTATACTTATGTGTCTTTGGGTGTTTTTGTTATGTTCACCTTGATATCAATCACAAACTTGGCTCATGTTTTTACACCTTGTATACTCTTTGGCTACCCATCCAATCACTGTGGTTTCAGTTGCATAAAGCTTTTCACGAACAAAATTATTATTTTTTAACACGTCACGTTTGATGAGACCATTTTTCCTTACGGGTCTGTTACCACCTAATGATGGCCCGTTTTATAGATTCCTTGATAATATCTCTAATTTTATTACCCGGCAAATTCTACAACAACCGGCCCAACATCCACCACCCACACCTCAACTGAACCACTCTCACCCTTCCAACTCACAACCCACTATAACATTTCCAAAATATTCCACTAGATACCCCCACTCCATCTCACCAGCCCGCTACATCTGGCCCAAGCTCTAACTTAACACACTCCTCTCCCATCACAGCCCATCCTCACACCAGCCCACAGTCCTCATAGCCCACCACACATATCCAACCAAACCACCTCCTATCAGTGCCTACTATCATACCTCATCAACCTCGACCCAACCTAACGTCAACTCATCCCATGCCTACACGTTTTCAAGTTGGTACTAGCAAAAAGAACCCGTGTTACAATTGTCATGTGTCTACTATATCTCCCCTTCCAAAATCATATGCCATAGCTATCAAAGATCTAAATTGGCAACGGGCTATGCTTGAAGAATATAATGCTTTAATTATAAATAATACTTAGGTTCTTGTGCCACGACCATCTAACGCGAACATAGTTCATTCCATGTGGTTATTTAAGCACAAGCATTTTGTAGATAGATCTTTAAGCATGTACAAAGCATGCCTTGTAGCCAATGGAAACAATCAACAATTTGGTGTTGACTATGATGAGACATTTTGTTCAGTGGTTAAACCGGCCACCATTTGCACCGTTCTCAATCTTGCTACTTCTCGACATTGGCTTGTTCATCAACTTGACGTAAAGAATGCATGTCTACATGGTACTTTATCTGAGACTGTCTACATGCATGAGCCTCCTGGTTTTCGGGATCCTTAGCCTCCCGACCATGTTTTTCTCTTACAACGATCATTATATAGACTTAAGCAGGCACCGCGTACCTTGTTTTAGCATTTTGCGAGTTATCCTACTCGTGTTAGTTTTGGTCACAACATATGTGATTCGTCCTTGTTCATTTATAAACAAGGATCTGATGTAGCTTACTTATTAATTTATGTGGATGATATTTTGTTGACAACTTCATCTACAACATTTTTACAGAGGATTATAGCTTCTTTACATCAAGAGTTTTCTATGACTGATCTTGGTCCGTTGAACTATTTTCTGGGTATCTTTGTCACATGTTCCACTAAAGGGTATGTTTCTTATCTAGGAAAAGTATGTAGTGGAGATTCTTGAGAGTGTAGTTATGCACTATTATCATTCGTGAAGGAATCCTGTTGATACGGAGTCCAATTTCGGAGCTGATGGTACGTCGGTTTCTAATCAGACACTTTACACGAGTCTTTATGGGGCTTTACAGTATCTCACATTTACTAGACCTAATTTGTCTTATGCGGTTCAGCAGGTTTGTCTATATATGCATAATCCTCGGGAGCCTCAACTTGCTGCTCTTAAGAGGATTTATGATATATGTTTGCGACACTTTGGATTATGGACTTCAGCCATATTCTTCCTCGACTTCTTTGAAGTTTTCTTATTCGTATGCTAATTCGGACCAGGTTGTCCGACTACTCGACACTCTACTTCAAGATACTATGTTTTTCTTGGAAACAATCTGTTGTCTAGGTCGTCCAAGAGACAGTACACTATGTCTCGCTCTAGTGCCGAGGCTGAGTACCGTGGTGTTGCTAATGTGGTCGATAAGACTTCATGGTCTCCTTCGTGAGCTTTATTCTCCTTTACATTCAGCTACTGTATATCTGTCATTTAATCCCGTGCATCATCAATGCACGAAGCATATCGAGATTGTCATACATTTTGTTTGAGATAGTGTTGCAGTAGGTCACATACATGTCTTACATGTTCCTTTTCATTATCAGTATGTCAACAACTTCACCAAGAGTTCCATTTGCTTTATTTTATGAGTTCTGGTCCGATATTTTTGTGCAAAACCATGAGTCGTATAAACAACAGTTAGAGCATATGAAAATAACTGATGATCATTAGAAATAAGGACATGTTTACACAATCTTGACCTACTACTACTAATAATACCCATTTTTCCATTATGATTGTATTAGCCTCACTTAGAAGTTAAGGTGAAGGCTTTACGAGGGATAGTTGCAGAATACTATCCTTGGTAATGATAAATATTACTCTTTAAGTTATGAAGAGGAAGATTCCACACTAGAAGAGGAGGAAGATTCTAGTTGTTGTGGAGTTGATTGCTTATCATGTTTGGTCAACCACCCAAATGTCCCTGACAAAGATTTGAACATAAAATAGCCTAGACACTCACTGACAGAATATCAGTGATCATCTAACTCACTGATGATCAGTGAGAATGTCTCTCCCTGATAAAGGGATGTAGCTCAGACATCATTTTTCAAAGAGTTGGCAAAGACCAACTGAAGAAGTGCTTTACTCAAATGATGCAGTCTCAGTGAGTAAGGTACTTGAGCAAACATCAGGGACACTAAGATCTGACAAATGTCTCTCTATCTCTGATGGACTTCCTCTCATTGACAATGACCACCACACCATCCTTCAATTTAACTGATCAAGAAGTTATGAATGATCAACAAGACTCCCTGAACAAGGCTCAAGATTCAGAGACATCAAGAATCTGGGGTGAATTGATTAAAGAAGACAAACTCATTGAACATCAACAGCAGTAGTTCATGTCCCAAATATTGTCAAAGAGTTCTTGCAAACTTACTAAGTGCTCATCAGCCGGTATGTACAAAGAACTATATCTCAGGAACAGGGGATCATCAAGGGCAGGAATACCTTGATGATATCTCAACTCTCTGATCAAAGACCAAGAAGGTTCGGTGAAGACTATAGAGTTTAAGCGGGATAACTCTTGGGAAGATAAACTATGTTCCTTCTCAAGACACAAAAGAAGCTCATGGGAACTCGGTGATGTCAACTCTGGTAAACCAAAAGGACATCAAGGCTAGATGTCTAGGCACATGCCTACCTATGAAAAGTTGGCAAGATCACTATTCCCATGTGAAGCAACAGTAACCTCACCGCTATATAAACCCGTTCCAATTAAAGCAGAATGTGTGCATTCAACGAGAGTAAGAAGTGAGAATTCCATAACATAGTTAGAGTGTTAGAATCCTCAAAACACTTAGAACCTAAGCCTAGCTTGCTTCTAAGTGTCTCTTAATTTGTCTCTCACTGGGGATAGTCGTCTGCAACTATCCTCATTGAAAATTCAACCAAGTCATTAGTGTGTCTAAGTGGGTTCTTGAGTAACCTTTTAATATCGCTTATCATGAATCATAAACTAGTTATATTTTCCATTTCCAAATGGCAGGTGTTTATGTTTATTTCGTTAATTCATGAGATTCTCAAGTTATACCGGACCAACAAGTTGTATCAGAGTGGGTGGATCATTCTTATGACCTAGATCCGTTCTTAAATGACTAATAGTAACTTTTAGCCATTCTTAAATGATGGCTAATAACATTCAACCACCATCCTCCACAAATTCCCACCATCTAAATCCCCAACCAAAACTCCATCAAGTGTCCTTTCAAATTCAAGGAATAATTTCAAACCATTCTTGTGCAAAGTGATGCTTGATCTAAACACCCTCCATTCACCATGCAAGTCACTTCCATCATTACCGGTCTTCAAAGGATTCTAGACAACACACATACTCCAAGACGTTGTGGGTCAAGAATCTCAAGTACCTTTGATCTGAAGGAGGTTTAAATGGACTATAATGTCCTGTGTAATCGCCTTTAGCATCAAAGTCACATATATAGCAAGAGTTTCATTTTCAATTAGACACTCATTAGCCATCAAAGCGATGACATATGGAAGTGCTCAAAGGTTGATTTCAGTAGCAACCAGCATGGACGAGTTTGAGGGGGTTCATGGATATCTGAAAGAAGAGATAGAGTGGGAAAGAGGATACATCTTTAGGGATAGGTACAAATCGTACAAACATGGGAAATCCATTGCATAAGGTTGCCCCTGATCTTTCGAAAACTTCAGCTAAATACGTTCAGCAACAAGATGAAGAAAACCATATATGGTTCTCTCCTCGTTGTTGCCCAGCCTGTAAGCAATAAGACGCGCTTACAACCTGGGTTACACTTGACGCTGTCACCCTGTAAAATCTATATATAGTTTTGCAATTTTCATTCATTAGAGGAGGGAACAAGTAGGGTGTAACTTTGAAAAAACCCTAGCACGAATTTTACTACTTTTTCAAGGGTTTTTACCCTTTGAAATCTTTCATGTCAAGCTTGAATAACAAGATATCTAACAAGAAAAAAAAATCAAAAAAACACTTTTCATATTATGCTCAACTTCACAAAAAATTTGATACAAGGACCTTACTCGGTAATAAAAACTCATTTGTTTTAAAACTAGAGCCAACCCGCTTTGATACCAATTTTGGAAACGGTAGAAACAGTAGAGGGGAGGGGTGAATACGTTTTCGTTTAAAACTTTAAAATTTTGTATCAAATATAGTATAAACTATACGACTTGCTAATTTTGACGTGAGGATACATTTAACGCATTACGGCATGTAAGGTCAACCCCTTAATATCACATAAGATTCCGCAAGATTAATGTTTTATAAAAAGTCAAGTTTCATCATTATTAGTCCGGTTTATTTTTCTTTTATAAAAACATCCTTAAGACAAGTAAACAACACAATCATAAATAACAAGCACAAAGACATTCAACTATATACAGCAAGAATAAAAGTAAAGCGATAAGTAAAAAGGATATATAACCGATATGATGATTTATAGAGGTCCGATCACAAAGCTCCTCTTTGCCCTACTCCACTCCTCGAGTACCCAACTCGAGAGTTACTTCACTAGATCAACAAGCTCTATTCTTGGCGGAGAAACCTTACACAATGTTGCTTACACTTTATTAGGTACAAGGCTAGGTACCGGGTTCTTCCACAAGGTAGAACCTACGTCGCCTACACTTTATCTGGTATAAGGCTAGATACCGGGTCCTTCTTCGGGTACAACTAAATCCGTTATGTTTTGTGGCCTAACATAACAAACCTTGTGTTTTATGGCACAAACACATAAACCATATAATCTAGTTAGAGATACAAGATGCTGATAAAAGAGATGATCCAAGACAATGTGTCTTAAGGATATGAATGCCTAATCTAAATAAACTTCGATTAATAGAAAGCCTTCAATGAATGAAGATTACAAGTTCCCTAAGCTTGTTGTGAAAGATCTTCGTGTATGTGTTATTGTAGTGGATGAGGATGCAAGATCTCTAAGCTTGCTTTAGAGAATCACTTCAGTAGATAAGGTTGCAAGAACTCTAAGCTTGCTTTGGAGGATCACTTCGGGAGTATGCTTACAACAAAATGAAATTTAAAAGCATTATGATCAAGGGTTTACATTGTGAATGATTGATGTTAATGGTGGTTCTAATGGATGTTAATCTATACTAAAAACTAGTGAGAATGGAGTGTTCAAGTGCATGGAAATAGGTGTGCAAAGTTTGGTATTTATAGGCAAAAGTACCAAAAGTATTTCTGTCCCCAAGGATCCATTCTGAAGGGGATCCGACCCTTGTAAACCAAGGGATCCATCGAGATCCGGCCATCTGGGTGAATAATGGGTTTTGGGTTATAGATTCCAGGTCTTGGGTTATAGGTTATGGTCCATGGGTCATGTTATGACATGCATGATGTCAAATACATCTTGGGTCATGAGTTATGGACTTTGGGTCATGGGTTATGGATTTTACCCATTGTGATGTCATGCATGATGTAATGAACATGGGCCATGGGTTTTGGGTCATGGGTAATAGGTTATGGGTTATGGTTTATGGATTACCCAACACATTTTATTTAACTATTTATTCTCCTAACACATGTATATGTATTATCTAGTTGAAATAAAATGTAAGTAACAAAAGTTACTTAGAAGTGTTTTATGAAAGTAGTTTTGGTTTTATATAAACTATTTTACTAGGGGTATTTTTGGTAAAAGTGAGCTGTGAGCAGTAGCCATAACTCATAGCTCACCGCTCACAGTTTTTTAAAGAAGCATTGGAAAAATGAGCTTTTCTAAAAAATAGCATAGCTCACCGCTCCTTTGCCAAACGAACAATAAAAATCAAAAAGCTCGTTGCTCACCACTCAGTCTTTAGTTTTCCAGGTTCTAGTTTCCATTTTTCCAGTTTTCAGATTTTCAGGTTTTTTGTTTTTCAGTTTTCTGTTTTCAGTTTTTAGTTTTTTATTTTTTTACTTTCAGTTTTCTGCAATTAATGTTTGAAATCATTCTTTAATCAATACTAGACGAGTACCCATGCATAGCAACGGGATTTTATAGCGACAAATAGTTTATTGATAAAAAAAAGTTTATAGGTTATAAACGAAAAATAATGTTTTGAAACCCGGTTCGACCCGGGTGGTTCAACCGGTTGAACCGTTCCGGTCAAAAAATGGGTCGATTTAAACCGGGTCAACTTGCTAGGTTGGGTCGAAAACGGTCAATCCGCCGGGTTTGAAGCATCCCGGGTCAAACCGGTTTGTGTTTTAATTGGTTGTATTTAATTTGGTAGATATGTTTTTAATTGGTTGTACAATGTGAATAATTTATTGTACTTTTAAGTAATGCATAATGTTTTGAAACCCGGTTCTACCCGGGTAGTTCAACCGGTTGGACCGCTCCGGTCGAAAAATGGGTCGATTTAAACCGGGTTAACTTGCTAGGTCGGGTTGAAAATGGGTCAAATTACCGGGTCAACCCGGTTTGTGTTTTAATTGGTTGTATTTAATTTGATAGATATGTTTTTTATTGGTTGTTCAATGTGAATAAATTATTTTACTTTTAAGTAATGAGGTATTTTAATTAGAGTATTAGTTACATTTATTTTCTCTTACATTTGACTTTCAATACTTAACTTTTCAAGTTTGACTATTTTTCCATTATAGATAGTATAGATTTGAAATCCTTCTATAATAAAAAATAAAAAGTGTGAATTTTTAAGCATATCTAATTATAGATATGATAAATGCATTAAAAAATAAAAAGTGTGAATTTTTAAGCATATCTAATTATAGATATGATAAATGCATTACTCCCTCCGTCCCATAAAAACTGTCTAGTTTGACTTTTCAAAGTCAAACTGGTTCAACTTTGACCTTAAATATTTTTTATGTTTTATATAATACTTGATGAAAAATTATACCAATGAAAAACACACTTAAAACTCAATCCATTCATATATTTTTCATAAAGTATTATATAATACTCACAAAAATAGATAAGGTCAAAGTTGAACCAGTTTGACTCTGAAAAGTCAAACTGGACAGTTTTTATGGAACGGAGGTAATATATTAATGTTATCTCACATTTAAAGACTAGTGTCCAGAAATTTGATACAAAATCAATTATGTGTGCTCTGGTGGATCGTTTTGGTACATCTACAACCGATGCGAGACCAATGCTGCGGTCACCAAAGGGATAGTGAACGTGAGGATTATTGCGCAACAATACACGAGCAACGTCATAAGAAATATCATATTTGGGAGTAGGTACTTTGGCAAAGGGAGTGTCGATGGAGGGCCAGGAGATGAAGAGATGGAGCATGTTGATTCATGTTTCACCATCCTTTCTTACATTTACGCATTTTGTGTAACAGATTACTTACCATTGTTGCGATGGAGAACTGATTTTGATGGGCATGAAAAGATCATAAGGAATGCTATGCGTACTGCTAGAAAGTACCAAGATCCCTTGATAGATGAAAGGATCCAACACTGGAAAGATGGTGTTATAGTGGAAAAAGACGACTTGCTTGATGTTTTCATTAACCTTAAATCAACTCAACTAACCGCAGATGAGATTAAAATTCAGCTTCTTGTAAGATAAATATCCAACGAACTTTTTGACGTCTAAATCTTTAGTTTTTTTTCTTGATATCGAATTGATTAATTTTGGTGTATCACAGGATATAATGCTAGCGAGTTCGGATAATACGCCGAATAATATTGAATGGGCTATTGCAGAAATGATAAATGAGCCGAGAATCTTTTACAAAGCAGTCCACGAGCTTGATTATGTGGTTGGAAAAGATAGATTGGTACAAGAATCTGACTTAGTTCACCTTAATTATATTAAAGCATGTGTTAAGGAAGCTTTCAGACTACATCCTATTGCACCTTTCAATCTTCCTCACGTGTCATCCGTGAACACTACTGTTGCTGGTTACTTCATACCAAAAGGTAGCCATGTGTTACTGAGCCGCCCTGGCCTAGGAAGAAACCCTGAGGTGTGGGATGACCCACTAACCTTCAATCCAGACCGTCACATGAAAGGTAATAACAAAGTGGTGCTAACTGACCACAGCCTTCAGATGTTATCGTTTAGCACTGGTCTACGAGGGTGCCCAGGAGTGTTGTTGTTGGGTACGACCATGACCTTAATGCTGATGGCTAGGCTAGTGCAAGGGTTCACATGGGAGTTGCCACCTAATGAATCACATGTTGATCTGAATGAGAACCTGCATAATTTATGGAAGGCTAAGCCATTGATGGCCCTAGCCAAGCCTCGTCTACCTCACCATCTTTATCCCACAAGTTGAATAAGGTATGCTTACCTTATGACATATGTCGCCAAAACCTTCCATCCTTTTAGTGTGAAGCATGTTCTATATATAAATAAATAAAAGTACCCAATGAATCACATATTGATCCATTAGAACACTTTAGCTTGTGTACTGAGCTTTGTACTTTTGATTTCCCTTAAAACAATTGATCATTTATGCCATATACCTTTTGCAAAGATGGTTGTGCAGCTTACAACCCTGTACAAGATGTGCCTCTCAAGATTATTCAGAAAAATGTTTCAAGGATATTAACATTGAAACGAAATCATGAGCGTATCGATCATTTTAACAAAATTGAGTTGTTTATGCTTGAACTACTAGCCGGAACGTTTGATTCTAGTTGCCAGTTTAAGACCAATTCCAAAAAGTTAGTCTTTGTTTTTGTTTCAGCAAGTGTTACTTGCATAGCCAATAGTAAATACCAAAATTATTGCATCTCCATAACCCTAAAGCATACTCTATGCGATATAGATCCCTGCGGCAGTGCTCCTGACCCGCCGCCTTAAGATGGCAAAGTCGAATTTCAAAGCATATCCAGAACAACCCAAAATTGTGTTAATCCATGTACAAACATCTATATTTCTAAAATAAAAATTAAATTTTCAGGAAATCCATATATAAAGACTCAAAATTTATTCTACAACTCCAAATCAAAGCTAATATCCAGTCTCATATACTAATTTAACAAAGTTCATGCATATACCGTTCATTTATTACCCGTCCTGGTCAAGTCCAAAGAAAGTCTCTCAATACGATACATTCTACTCAGACAAGTCCTATTCGAGACACGCTTACATCACTAGTTAGACTAGCTTGAAATTATTACCCGTCTAGGACAAGTTTTTTCGATTACTGACATTTTAAGCTTTGTCAATTCATTGGCACATTCTGAGTCGAGCTCTTTTGAGATTCAGTCACAATCTTTAAACATCTTTGATCACATTTTAATCATGTCTTCTCCCTCTCAAAAATATCATATCGTAATATTTATGATATCAACAGATTAAGAAAAAGCTTTTTGGAGAGAAAGACAGATTTCATTTTCCATGAATTCGGAACAATTTTGTTTTTGTACTCCCCCTTAATGATAACACATTTTAAAATCAATTAAGGGTTTTGAGGGATTTATCTAGAGCACTCATTTGAAAGATTTTGAAAAATCTTTTGATGAATCTTGAAAAAGTGCTCAAGATTTCTGTTTGTTAAAACGAGTTTTTGTTTGAAGTCTTTTTCATTTGTTTAGACTCGAACTTTTTGAAAAAGATTTCATCCTTGAAAAACACGAGTCCTTGATTTGAAATAAGTAGAAGTCATCATTCGGGTCCGGGTTTCGTACTGAAGTATACGAAAGCCATTGTGAAGAAACTTTTGAGAAACGACATGTTTTAGAAAAATATTTTAAAGAACTCCCGTTCAAGCATCTGTACATATCCGTATCATTGTTGAATGACATTTCTAAAAACGTAAAGAATATTGATTTATACGAGAGACATGTCGTGAGAAGAATATTTTTGGATTTTTTGATTTTATATTGTTTTTGTATTTTTTGAAAATTTTATATTTTTGTATTTTGTTTTTGTTGGTTTTTCAACTTTTGTATTTTGTTTTTTCAAAAATATTTACAGTGAAGCGATTAAACATTTTTCAAGAAGATTTGAGAAGACGTTTTAGCTCCTCAGGAGTTAGGCTTCGCATGCCAATTCGTCGAACTAAATCGTCAAACCGATCTTTTGGAAGGGCTTTAGTAAATAGATCGGTGAGTTGGTAATCAGTCTTCACGAAAAATAATTCAACAGTACCCTCTTCTACGTGCTCTTTGATGAAATGGTAGAGGACTTTGATATGCTTCGTCTTTGAATGTTGTACGGGATTGCACGAGATGGCTACGACACTTTTTGAGTCACAATACATAGGTATTCTGTCAAAAGTAAAGCCATAATCTGTGAGCTGTGTTCGCATCCAAAGAACTTGGGCACAACACGCAGATAGAGACACATACTCGGCTTCGGTGGTTGATAGTGCAGTACAATCCTGTTTCTTTGACGACCAGTTTACAAGCTTTTCACCCAAAAATTGTGCTCCACCTGATGTAGTCTTTGCTGTAACTTGATCACCAGCATGATCTGCATATGAAAATACTGTTAGATTAAACCTCGAATCCTTCGGATGCCAAAGTCCCATGTTAATGGTTCTTCGTAGGTACCGAAAGATCCGTTTAACCTCTTTGAGGTGAAGTTCAGTAGGCTTTGCCTGAAACCGTGCTAACAAACAAACAACAAATTGAATATCAGGTCAACTAGTAGTTAGGTACATGAGAGAACTGATCATGCTCCGATATTTCTTCGGATCGATGGGTTTCCCAAACAAATCAGCACCAATTTTTAGTGAAGTGACCATAGGTGTACCAACAGAATCACAATTTTCCATTCCATGTTTTTTCAAAATCTGTATTGTATATTTAGCTTGATTGATAAAAATACCACGAGGGGATTGATGTATTTGTAAACCAAGAAAGAATTTTAGTTCCCCCATCATGGACATTTCAAATTTGCTTTTCATGAGATTTTCAAAATGTTTTGAATGGTTAGGATTGGTTGATCCGAAAATAATGTCGTCCACGTAAATTTGAATGATCAAAATGTCATCTTTGAATTTTTTGGTAAACAAGGTGTCGTCGACCGTTCCTTTGGTGAAATTGTTTTTGAGCAAGAAAAATGATAGTTCATCATACCACGCTCTTGGAGCTTGTTTTTACCATAAATGGCTTTCTTAAGCTTGTAGGCGTAGTCTGATGATCTTTGTCGATGAATCCTTCTGGTTGACTCACATACACCTCTTATTTCAGAGTTCCATTCGAGAAAGTTGTCTTAATGTCCATCTGATAGACTGTGATATTTTTGTGAGCTGCATAGGCTAAGAAAATCCGGACTGCTTCAAGTCTAGCTACACGCGCGAATGATTCTTCGAAATCTATCCCTTCTTCTTGTGGATATCCTTTAGCCATGAGACGAGCTTTGTTGCGAATTACAGTCATTTCCTCATCCAATTTGTTCTTCCACAACCACTTGAGATCAAGAACACGTTTATCAAGTGGTCGTTCAACAAGTTCCCAACTATCATGTAACTGGTATTGAAGAATTTCCTCCTGCATCGCTTCTATCCATGGGTATTCTGCCATTGCTTCCCGAATGTTCTTTGGTTCTTTGAGGCATATAGAGCAAATGCAGATACACATTTCATGATCTGTGGCAAGTTGTCTTCTCGTTTGAACTGGCCTTGAAGGTTCACCAATAACGTGTTCAATTGGATGGTCTTTTGTCCATTAGAGTGTAGAAGGGTACCTTGGGTTTAACCTATGTGTGTTAGATGGTTCTTGTAACCTTGAAGAAGATTCGGTAGAGTCTGTTGCAAACGGGTTTTCAAATACTTCTTCTTCTTCTAACGCAACATCGTTTGAATTATTTGTTGGTTCTTCTTGAAAATTTGTGTTTTGGTTTTGCTCATCAACTCTTGGTAGAACAATTTCAATAACTGGAGTTACTGGAGTAGATGTTGATGATGCTGAGGGAGTTGGTGCTTCAGCTTCGATTGAAGTAGATGCATCTTGTGATGGTGGTGGTTGATGGTTTTGAGAGGGTGCAACAGAATGTTGATGAGATGCATTTGTCGAAGTTCCACCATAGTATTCATCAAACATTAACTCGAAGAAATTTTCCAGGTCTTGTTCTGAAGGTTTATCTGTGTTTGTTGAATGAGCTCCTTGAGGCATGAGTCCTGAACTGATGTGTCACAACTCACCATTTCAGATCGTTTCCCAAACTTCGACATTTTACTATTCATAAATCACTATTCATCAAAACACTATTCATCGTTTTACTATTCATCATTTTCGAGGTCAATTTGATATTCTGAGAAACATTTGAGAATTTTACTATTCACTGAACACTATTCATTTCTGGAAAATTTTCACTATTCACTTGCATTACTCATTTCATCGTCAATTTAGTTTACGGGTATTAAAATTCATGTAACCGTAATGGTTTAGGTGCGAATTCAATTCATTATCAGTAAGGACACTGCATACGGACTGGAGACAGTCTGCATATCATCATAACAGCATTTTCATGTTATACCACTCTTAGGATTTTCAAATCTATATATTTGATATATTTAACGTTTACGTATAATTATTTATAGATAAACGTTAACACACGGTTAATAAACACGACGAATATATCTAAATATTCCCACAATGGTCCCGAGTCCCGAAATATTTTTATATCCATTATATCATCATAAAAGTTATTATATTCATTTACCCAGTATTTTGGAAATTTATTTTTATTTATAACGTAAGTTTATAAATATTACGACGGTTTTTGTGAAAACTAAACAATAATCACCCGAACACTCAGTACTTGTTCCCAACATAATTTTAACATTTTTACAACTTCATTTTATCCCGAATAACTTCGTTAACAATTATTTCTATCAAACCCGGTACCCGATTTTAATAAATAACACCTATCTACACTTATACTACACTAGATTTCCTAATTAAATCCAAGCTACCCCCCCCCCCCCCCTCATGCACCTTGGCCAGCCCCTAAAGTCCTCACCAAGGCAAATACACTTTGTTTTCTTAACCTCTAGCATTTATGTACACATATTATAC
The DNA here is from genome assembly GCA_030686995.1 of Artemisia argyi. Classification (NCBI taxonomy): domain Eukaryota; kingdom Viridiplantae; phylum Streptophyta; class Magnoliopsida; order Asterales; family Asteraceae; genus Artemisia; species Artemisia argyi. Next base: position 11,305,572 of record CM060676.1, read on the forward strand.
AATATAACTTATCCTAAATATCTAGAAAAACCTCAAAAACATAACACTTAACAAATTTTAGAATCAAAAAGCTCATATCCTCATCTCTTCCATCTCAAACCCACGACCTCACCCAAAATCCAAGATCAAGTGATTATTTTCCAAAGTTTAAAGCTACAAAATTGTTCTTTTTGTCATTCTAATCAAGATTCTTCCAACATAAACACAAGTAACACAAGATTTCTCATCATCTAATCACCTATTATTTCAAAGTGAGTTATCAAATTTATTTTCATGATTTCATCTAATTAATACTTGTATCTTATGGTTTTCAAGCTTAATTTCATGTACAAGTTAGCTATACCACATTATTTTTGTTAACTTTTTGAACATACAAACCCTAGATTTTGATTTAGGTGTTCCTTTGTTAAATTAACATGATTAGTAGTGATTAGGAACCCATGGCACCCTAATAAGGTGCATGGTAAGATTAGTATAGCTTTGTGGTGTTTGCAAGAGATTTGGTTGAAGTAGAAACTAGTTTTGAACATGAAAAATGGATTTGTAACAAGTATTTATACATTCTGTCCCATTTTTGTAAATCCAGGAAAATCAGTAAACATAAAGGAAACTTTGGCAAAAATTTTAGAAAATACTTTCAAAAACGAATCCGTAGGCGAAAGAACGGATTAAAAAGAGTTTATAACGAAGAAGTTATGATTTTTGCAAGTTTATTGATGAAAAGTATATTTTCTGGAAAATTGTTGCTGTTGGACGTTTTTCGTCGGACAAAACGAGACTTTAGACGTAACCCGGAGGAGTCTAACTTTCCAAAATATATTACTACATACTAAGACGTAACCGTGGATATAAAGAACATGTAAAACGGACTTATAACGACAAAGATATTCACGTTTCAATATCGGCAAAACTCATATTGTTTTGACAGCTTTTAAACCAAAAATAATACTAAAACTACGTAGTAACTCTAGATTTCTAGAAATAATACTAAGTATCCAAATTCATAACTAATGAAGTATTAGTGATTACAAGTATATTTTTATCACTGCAAGGCGTTATATCAAGGATTTCAAACCGAGGATTTCAACACTAACATTAATACATACGATATATATATATATATATATATATATATATATATATATATATATATATATATATACATTTCAACTAGTTTTATTTTTCTAGTTGCTTTATTTTCCTAAGTCTTGGAAAATGTATATTTTTTATAACAAGTATTTTTCCAAAGAGTAGAGTGGTATAGGAAACATGTGCATGGACATTCATAACATCATTTTGTGATCTAAAAAGATCGTTCATCATTCATATTAGGTTGAGGCAGCTAACCGTTCATTGTTGTTGTTCATTTCACTTCATCACAGTATCATCAGTTTAAGGTGAGTTTTCATAGCCCCGTTTTCAATACAATATTTTGATTTCAAATCCCACGGGGGAATACATTGCATCAATTATTTTAGTACGAGCCCAAGTGCCAAAACATATGTACATTGCTTAAGTTGCCTTACCAACCTGTTAAAGTCCCCTATTTATTATCATGGACCATTAATTTGCCTATTAAGCGAGAGTGAGTGGATAGATCTATCGAGGGTGACGCCTCCATCCGTGGTAGTTATTACCAACAGTAAGCGGATGCATTTCATGTCTGACATTTTGGGAGTGTTCTAGTAAAACATTCAGGAGGGGCATATAATTTCAACAGTCTAGCTTCGGGGTCATGAGCTTAAGGTCTATTGTACTATTTTACTTGACTTTTATCTTGCACTTATACTTGTGGTGGCCGTACAACATTACATTTTATAAACCTATGGAATTCACCAACATTCGTGTTGACGTTTTAGCAATGTATTTCAGGTTATTAAGGTAGCTCATGTGACATGCATTTGGACCTTCATGGAGTCGCGGGGTCGACGCGTCTCACCGTTATTTCATGCACTTATGTAAATGTTTGATCTAGTATGACTTGTTTTTCATAAACATGCAACACCTTTTGGGGACCTCATTTTGTAAACTCTGAATAATTTCAATGATCAAACGAAGTATTTTCCAAACGACACTTTAGGTCGTTCAATGTAACCGTAACTGTGATGCTATGACAGACACCCCCAGGTATTCCATTCCGCTGCAAGTCAGGTAAATTGGGGGTGTGACAGATTGGCATCAGAGCTAAGGTTATAGCGAACTAGGATGTATCTTGGACCCTAGACTATAACCGCATCATCATAGCATCTCATCATTTCATCATAAGTGCATAATCATGATACATGTTGTTTCATGCATACCCTGTGCGAGTTATTTATACTCATATATATATATATATATATATATATATATATATATATATATATATATATATCATTTTATTGACCTGGTTCACAAGTGACATGTCTTCAGATACTCACCCTGACATCCTTTTATCGGATTCCGACATTGAAGATGCCTTGTCATTTTCTACTACCATTATACCACCAGTTGCACTTACACCACCATTAGCACTATTGATTTGCCATAGGAACAGGGTGTTTCTATCATTCAGCCCATACATAGAATGCCTTTTGGTAGAGTATTCAGACTTAAATCTTAATGGACTTATTAGGATGTTTATTACAAGGAAGATAGTATGTTTCTTTCCATCACTAGTAGAGCACTCACTACTCAGGTACTACCACCACCATCAGTTACTTATTACACTATTGGTCGTCCCACAGTGCGTACTTTAGTTTTACCTCTTAGATGTCGCGAGGTAGCGCGAAAGAGGATAGTATTCCATTCACTAGTACCACCATTGTCATTTTCCTTTTCCATTCCCACTTGCCATGAACTAGATAACATCTAGTAGATAATACCAATATCACGGACTCAACAGGAACATCCGCAGATTCTTCAGGAATGGCTCAGAACCTACATTATCTAAGATTTGATAGATGCACAACTTCAGACATCACTTCAGGACTATCTCGACCTTATGATGCCACAAACCTAATTTCACACAGAGGGACACCAGGAAGTCTCTAGACCAGACTTATATCCTCACTAGCTTTTACTATTATCCTAGCCACAGAAAGTGTGGGACATAGTCTAAAGAACTTGTTGTCTTTTGATTGTTGTACAAACAAAAATATCAAGTGTGACTCTACTATATAAGAAATGGTTGTGCTATTTGTGATATCAGTTCACGTAGACCGAAATTTTCATGTATTATATTCATGTGTTGTGAATATGATGACTTTTATTAACTATATCCTCATGGTCTCTTATGATTTGATGAAGAGAGATTTAAGCAAACCACTCCAAGCATGACGCAAGCTGCTGTTGGACAAGTCATTGCCAAGAACATAGCCACCGCCCTCACTAAGGAACTTACTCACGTGGAATTTATGGGGTGCAATCCTCCCTCCTTTAGCGGAACTAGAGACACAAAGGAATTTCTCAAATGGTTCGAAGAAATAGAAAAAATATTTCAATGTGGCGACTATCGTAAGGAAGACAAGGTTAAGTTCACCACATGCACTTTTCAGGATCATGCCCAGGAATGGTGGACCAAACATATTAAGATGGTGGGAGTTGATGCTGCCTACTCACACTCTTGGGAGAAACTAAGAAGGATGATGGGTATAACATTTTGTGTAGGAAATGAATTACGAGCAAAAGAACAGGAAACACTAAACTTTACCATGGTAGGAAATGATGTTGACGAGTACACTACTCATTTTTATGAATTAACACGACTAGGTTCTGCAATGGATGAACCGGAAAGCAAAAAACTTGAAAGGTACATCGGGGGACTCTCCCATGAAATTCGTATGTTGGTCATCGCATGGGAACCCGATACCATGTCTGAAGCTATCAAAATGGCGATCGAAGCAAAGGAACTCATAGTTCACGCCGAGACATCAGGAAACAATAGTGAAAATAAAAGGAAGTGGAACAACAATCTAGGTTGCAATGCTGCTCAACAATCACCCAAAGGACAAGAAGTGAATAGAGCCTTTGCTGCAGAACCGCGCACAAAGAGAAGGTATATTGGAAAGTTACCTTACTACAACCTGTGTAATCAACATCACCGAGATCATTGCAGTAAAACGTGTGGAGTGTGCAAGAAGCAGGGTCATCGGACTGAAGACTGTAGGAAACTCACAAATCAGAAGGCCCCAGGGAGTTGCTTCAAATGTGGAAACTTAGGGCATTTCAAGAATGACTGCCCGGAGCTTAGGAACAAGGAAAATCAGGAACTTGGAATCAAGACTGAATCGCTCAAGGAATAGCGTGAGCTGTTGAAAGAGAACCGTCAGGATATTAGCAACATCAAGGATAACAACAATGCTTCAGCAGGAGGAGCCTTGTTTCAATATATAAACCGTAGTTCGAGCCCTTTAGGGTTGTATCTTTCCTTTTGTACTTACTGTTGCTACGATGACATAACCTAGTTGTATTAAGCACTTTTCTATCCAATGTAGTATCTATCCTTTGTTACCTCTGTGATAATCATAACCATGGTTTACTCCATTTTCTATCCCAATTGCTCAAACTTCAATCGTTTCGCAACATTTTAGCAATGTCTTATCAGGGATTAGGCTGATTTCATTTTTGATGAATTAGTAGACTATTACCATTCGACAAGATTCACCCACGTATCCAATACACCATTCAAGCTATTTTACTATCATATGGGGAAATTGTTTTACAGAAAAATTTCCAAAGTAAGCTATTTTATTACCATCCTATAAATTGATTTTCTGTCACTACACCAAGTATTTACTATTATTACGTGAGGCAATTTTCATGTTATTTGAAAGAAAACATCAGGATACCATTTTTAATAACAATGCGTTGAACATCATCTAAAACTTTTGAGAAAAGTTATGATATTTTGACAAAATCTAACATCGCATCATTAGTCCTCAATTGTACATAGCCTGATCACCTATGTAAAATTCAGGAAGGATTATGCCATGAAGGAAATAATTACCTTTTCAAAGGATTGTTAATAACAATCTTCATTTAAAAGTTTTGTAAACAAAGGAACTCTTCCATAAACATCCCTTTTGCCGAACTATCCCTGGATACTTACCCCACCTGTCACCCACTTAGCCATTAAGTTGGATTTTTCCAATTGACTTCCCTAAGAGAGATTTTCCATATCAATTACATGCAGGATTCTTCTATACAATAAAAGCAACAAAAGGATTACAGAACTACTAACCAGGTCTAGAAGTATATAGTGAGAGAATTCATAACTCAACAACAAATTCTAAGATACTGCGAGACCTTCCGAATCACCATCTCTGACTTAGTTGTCAAATTCTATCATTTAAAAGTACTAGCTAGACTGAGCTACAGGATTGAACTCAATATAAATGTCCGCAGGACAACACAATAGAAATAAACCAAGCTTCTAATTGAGACTGTAGAGCATTTCATTTAAACATGGCCTCATCCATACATAAACTTTCCTGCAGTAAATTTTCACAAAGGAAAATTGTTTGAATCAAGAATATCGATGTAGATTCCTCTAAGGCATTATGTCTCTAGAAATTTCAGATAACCTCACCTTCATACCAAGAAAGGGATCAAACCAGAACATATCTCCTTATCTACATGGGAAAATAGAATAGACATTCATCGACACAACATCAAGTGATACCTTCGCCTTGCCAATTACAACGATAAAATATTTCAGGACTTAAGTTAGTCTAAATACCTATGCTTGTAGTTATACCTGATAACCACCAATAGGCATTATTCAACCTCAGGAACTAAATGTTAGACATCTATGCATGTAAGCGAACATTTCCTATTCTACCATTTTATCCTTGTTAGTGTTATCACTTTTAAATAAAGTTGATGCGTTTACATAAATCACATACCTTGTGGAAAAATGATTTCTGAAATTCCTATTTTGAACAAGTACGATCCTTTTTGGTCAATCTTTAGCAACACTATTGTACAATGAGAAATATACATAGACATCAAACTTTGGTAAGCAGTCTTAATCACAACATGTTTGAAAATATTTTTCTACTTCATAACTACTGAAATTTTGAATCATCAGGAAAAATATAACTTAGTAAATCATTTGCTCCATTTTCTAAATTCGTTTTATTCAGAAAAAGATTTCAACCAAAACTCACAATCGCGAGACAAATTTCCAGAACCAATTTCCCTACAACATCGCTTATGCATTTAGGATTTGTGACTTGACAATAAAGAATATTTGGAATATGTGATGAAGGAATTAGGAAGGACATCACAAATTAATCACGAACTTTAGTAGTGAAGACCAAACCCAATAGACAAAGAAGGACATATGTCTTATCATCCGTTGGAACAAAACACAAGGAATCAAATTGTTACATATATTCTATCCCTTTCAGATAACGCCAAGTTCGAAGGATCGAATGTTGTGGAATTAGTCACAAAGGTTTATTGTACCCATTTCAGTTATTCCTGTTAAGGAAACCGATTCACCTTGGACTTCAAGCAATCATTTCAGGATTTCCTTCAAAAACCCATTTAGATGTAAACATCACCTATCATCCTCAGACCGATGGTCAAAGCGAGAGAACAATTCAAACATAGGAAAGTATGCTCAGAGCATGAGTGATTGACCCTAGAAATGGTTGGACTAACCAGTTATCATAAATCAACTTCAGTTGCAATCATAGTTATCGCGCGGGCATAGAGACTATACTATTTGAGGCACTCTATGGTCGAGGTGCCAATATCCATTGACGGATCGAAATTTGGAAAAGCCCAACATACTAGTCTAGTAGGCATTCATGAAATAACCAGAAATATCCTACAAGTCAAGAATCAGTTACAAGTTCAATAAGTTGTAAACCATTAAAACTTCAAGTTGGTAGGCAGAGTTATGCAGAAAGTTCTGCCTAGGAAAGGCATGATATCATTCAGAAAACTTAGAAAGTTAAACCCGATATACACTGGACCATGTAATATTTCAGATAGAGTAGGCCTAGTGGCCGTCAGACTTGAGCCTTGATAGAGAACAACAGGATTACACAACCATGTATTATCATCTTTTCAGATTAGTCACTCATAATTCCATTTGGAAAGGAATCCAAACCAAAGTCAAACATAAACCTTGTAGGAGAACAAGTAGAAATCATGGACAGTTAGATCGAATAGTTGAAGCAGAGTCGAATTCCTATTGTTAGAGTTCGCTGGAATTCTCGAATATCATGACCTTTTCACCAATACGTTTTCAGAGACCAACATAAACTGAACTTCGGGACGAAGTTCCTTTTAGAGGGGAAGGCTATCACAACTCACCATTTCAGGTCATTTCCCAAACTTCGACATTTTACTATTCATAAATCACTATTCATCAAAACACTATTCATCGTTTTACTATTCATCATTTTCGAGGTCAATTTGATATTTTGAGAAACATTTGAGAATTTTACTATTCATTGAACACTATTCATTTCCGGAAAAATTTTTACTATTCACTTGCATTACTCATTTCATCGTAAATTTAGTTTACGGGTATTAAAATTCGCGTAACCGTAATGGTTTAGGTGCAAATTCATTTCATTATCAGTAAGGACACTGCATACGGACTGGAGACAGTCTGCATATCATCATAACAGCATTTTCATGTTATACCACTCTTAGGATTTTCAAATTTATATATTTGATATATTTAACGTTTACGTATAATTATTTATAAATAAACGTTAACACACGGTTAATAAACACGACGAATATATCTAAATATTCCCACAATGGTCTCGACATATTCTTATATCCATTATATCATCATAAAAGTTATTATATTCATTTACCCAGTATTTTGGAAATTTATTTTTATTTATTACGTAAGTTTATAAATATTACGACGGTTTTCGTGAAAACTAAACAATAATCACCCGAACACTCATTACTTGTACCCAACATAATTTTAACATTTTTACAACTTTATTTTATCCTGAATAACTTCGTTAATAATTATTTCTATCAAACCCGGTACCCCGATTTTAACAAATAATACCTATCTACACTTATACTACACTAGATTTCCTAATTAAATCCAAGCTACCCCAACCCCCCCCCCCCCCCCCTCCCTCATGCACCTTGGTCGGCCCCTAAAGTTCTCACCAAGGCAAATACACTTTGTTTTCCTAACCTCTAGCATTTATGTACACATATTATACAATATAACTTATCCTAAATATCTAGAAAAACCTCAAAAACATAACACTTAACAAATTTTAGAATCAAGAAGCTCATATCCTCATCTTTTCCATCTCAAACCCACGACCTCACCCAAAATCCAAGATCAAGTGATTATTTTCCAAAGTTTAAAGCTACAAAGTTGTTCCTTTTGTCATTCTAATCAAGATTCTTGCAACACAAACACAAGTAACACAAGATTTCTCATCATCTAATCACATATTATTTCAAAGTGAGTTATCAAATTTATTTTCATGATTTCATCTAATTAATATTTGTATCTTATGGTTTTCATGCTTAATTTCATGTACAAGTTAGCTATACCACATTATTTTTGTTAACTTTTTGAACATACAAACTCTAGATTTTGATTTAGGTGTTCCTTTGTTAAATTAACATGATTAGTAGTGATTAGGAACCCATGGCACCCTAAGAAGGTGTATGGTAGGATTAGTATAGCTTTGTGGTGTTTGCAAGAGATTTGGTTGAAGTAGAAACTAGTTTTGAACATGAAAAATGGATTTGTAACAAGTATTTATACATTATGTCCCATTTTTGTAAATCCAGGAAAATCAGTAAACATAAAGGAAACTTTGGCAAAATTTTTATAAAATACTTTAAAAAACGAATCCGTAGGCGAAAGAACGGATTAAAAAGAGTTTATAACGAAGAAGTTATGATTTTTGCAAGTTTATTGACGAAAAGTATATTTTCTGAAAAATTGTTGCTGTTGGACGTTTTTCGTTGGACAAAACAAGACTTTAGACGTGACCCGGAGGAGTCTAACTTTCCAAAATATATTACTACATACTAAGACGTAACCGTGGATATAAAGAACAAGTAAAACGGACTTATAATGACAAAGATATTCACGTTTCAATATCGGCAAAACTCATATTGTTTTGACAGCTTTTAGACAAAAAATAATACTAAAACTACGTAGTAACTCTAGATTTCTAGAAATAATACTAAGTACCCAAATTCATAACTAATGAAGTATTAGTGATTACAAGTATATTTTTATCACTACAAGGCGTTATATCAAGGATTTCAATACTAACATTGATACATACGATATATATATATATATATATATATATATATATATATATATATATATATATATATATATATATATATATATATATATATATATATATATATATATATTCCAACTAGTTTTATTTTTCTAGTTGCTTTATTTTCCTAAGTCTTGGAAAATGTATATTTTTTATAACAACAAGTATTTTTCCAAAGAGTAGAGTGGTATAGGAAACATGTGCATGGACATTCATAACATCATTTTGTGATCTAAAAAGATCGTTCATCATTCATATTAGGTTGAGGCAGCTAACCGTTCATTGTTGTTGTTCATTTCACTTCATCACAGTATCATCAGTTTAAGGTGAGTTTTCATAGCCCCGTTTTCAATACAATATTTTGATTTCAAATCCCACGGGGGAATACATTGCATCAATTATTTTAGTACGAGCCCAAGTGCCAAAACATATGTACATTGCTTAAGTTGCCTTACCAACCTGTTAAAGTCCCCTATTTATTATCATGGATCGTTAATTTGCCTATTAAGCGAGAGTGAGTGGATAGATCTATCGAGGGTGACGCCTCCATCCGTGGTAGTTATTACCAACAGTAAGCGGATGCATTTTATGTCTGACATTTTGGTAGTGTTCTGGTAAAACATTCAGGAGGGGCATATAATTTCAATAGTCTAGCTTCGGGGTCATGAGCTTAAGGTCTATTGTACTATTTTACTTGACTTTTATCTTGCACTTATACTTGTGGTGGCCGTACAACATTACATTTTATAAACCTATGGAATTCACCAACATTCGTGTTGACGTTTTAGCAATGTATTTCAGGTTATTAAGGTAGCTCATGTGACATGCATTTGGACCTTCATGGAATTGCGGGGTCGACGCGTCTCACCGTTATTTCATGCACTTATGTAAACGTTTGATCTAGTATGACTTGTTTTTCATAAACATGCAACACCTTTTGGGGACCTCATTTTGTAAACTCTGAATAATTTCAATGATCAAACGAAGTATTTTCCAAACGACACTTTAGGTCGTTCAATGTAACCGTAATTGTGATGCTATGACAGACCCCCTCATGTATTCCATTCCGCTGCAAGTCAGGTAAATTGGGGGTGTAACTTGATGTGTCCAGAAGTCTGCATGTTTGGTGCGGGTCCTAATCTGGTTTGATTAGAAGCCATCGGATTAAGCACAGGTTCTAGAGCGAGTCTCTCAGAAGCCATTTGTGAAATCTCGTCAAACTTCACATTCATCGTCTCCATTATCCTTTTTGTTCTTCTATTATACACCCTGAATGCCCTCGAGTTTTCTGAATATCCAATGAAGATTCCAATATCACCCTTAGCTTTCAACTTTCCTAGATCTTCTCTATCGTTCGTCGGATAGCACAAAGCGCCAAACACGTGAAGATAAGAGATATCCGGTTTCCGATTGTTCACAAGCTCATATGGTGTTTTATTGAATCTTGGACGGGTTAGGGATCAGTTTTGAGTAAAACAAGCAGTTGCAACAGCATCAGCCCATAAGAATAGTGGTGCACTCGAATAAATTAGCATAGTGCGAGCAACTTCTACAAGTGTTCTGTTTCTTCTTTCAACTACCCCATTCTGCTATGGAGTTCTAACAACTGATGTTTGATATGTGATTCCAACATCTTCAAGGTAAGTTCTTAACCCCTGGTTTTTAAATTCTGTGCCATTGTCTGTTCTTATAATCCTTACTGGAGTTTGAAGTAGAACTTGAATACACTTCAGAAAGGTTATGATGATGCCTGGTGCTTTGTCTTTTGATCTCAAAAGGTTTACCCAAGTATATCTTGAATAGTCATAGATGATAACAAGAATATACTTCTTTCCATTAATGCTTTCAACTCTCATTGGGCCACATAAGTCCATGTGCAACAAATGTAACCTTGCTTCCGAACTAGGTACGGTTTTAGGTTTATATGATGCTCTTTTACTTTTTCCTTGTTCGCATGATGGACATAGGTGATCCTTGGTGTATTTGAACTTCGGAAGTCCGGTGACGATGTTATCTTTGGCTAACTTGCTGATGGTGTCGAAATTGAGATGGGATAAACGTCTATGCCACAGCCAGGACTTAGTTTCAGTTGCCCTTATCATAAGACAAATTGATGATGTAGAAGGCATTTGGTTGATGATGATAGCATACAAGTTTGTACCACGATTACCAGTTAAAAGATCATCACCAACCAAATTTCTAATAAAAACCATGTTTCTCCTAAATGCAACTTCTAATCTGCATCACAAAACTGCCCAACTGAAATCAAATTGTGTCCCAACCCTTCAATGTAGTAAACTCGAGTGATCAGAAAATTCCCAAACTGAAGGTCTCCAAAACCCAGAATAGCTGCTTGATGAGGCGAAAAATGAACCGTTTTTAGGAGGTCATTTAAGCCCGGATTTGAATTTATTTGATCAAATATTGCCCTAAATCATTCCTTTTGTCATTTTAGGTACTTTTGGAGTGAATTCTGGAAAAGGAAGCATTTTGGATGTATTTGGAGCATAAAAGTGATGAAAATGGAAAAGTCTTAATTTTCCTTGCTGGGAACAGTACCTGACGGCGCAAGAGTCCTCATGTGACGGCGGCAAGAGTAAAACAAGAGTTGGAAGTGGTGACGATCCAGAGAAAACGTGACGGCGTCACGTATGGCCGTCAAGGTTCAAGATATGGTGACGTCCCAGAGTGATATTACACATGACGGCGTCAAATCTGGATCTAGGCAATCCGATCTCATTAATGGGCGGCGAGTTGACGGCGTCCAAAATTCCTTCTTGACGTTGTCACCCTATAAAATCTATATATAGTTTTGCAATTTTCATTCATTAGAGGAGGGAACAAGTAGGGTGTAACTTTGGAAAAACCCTAGCACGAATTTTACTACTTTTTCAAGGGTTTTTACCCTTTGAAATCTTTCATGTCAATTTGAGATAAGTACTCTTTCAATTCAATCAATATGTCTATGTGTTGCTTGAATATATCTTACACTTTTCTTGAATTCAACATGCTAGGCTAGATCTCTTGTGTGTTTGCTTAGATGTAGTGAGACCTAGATGTTAATTATGGGTTGATTGTTTGTTTATAGTTGTTACGGATGAATGATTTCGATGTTAGGCTTAAGAAAACTGGCAGACTTCCAATGGTAACATGCTTGAATGTCTTAAGAAACATGAACCAATGCGTACTAGGTTATTATGGTTGTATTTAATGCATGAGCAAATTCTAATGATCCCATGTTAGGAGTTTTTAACGGCTCGACATAGGAGTGAAGTAGGAGCTTATAGAGTTGGGGAAGTACATACGCCACCCTACGAATGGTATTAAGGAATATAACCCGTCATCCATGCAATTGTAACAAACTATCAACCTGTAAAAGATATCTAGGGAGTAATGAAACCTAGGTAAACACAATTCTTCCCATTATTGTTCACACCACATTAGTAATTAGCTTTATTTTCATTTCTGTTATTTTATTTTGATTGCATCTTAGTTATTGGGTTAGTTGATTAGCAATTAATTCCGCCCACTCTTCCAAAAAGCCGAGATTTTAATTGCTTTTATAGAAATATAAAATACAAAAAGAATCATCCCTCACCTCTAGACCTAGTTTTTAGGCTTTCTAATCCTAGCGACACTATTCTTGAGTTGAACGATCAATCCCCCGGTATTTGTCACTATACTATACTACAACGATCAGGTACACTGCCTGGTGGGGGTTGTAAGCTTCTCGAGATCCCTCGAGAGATAAAGCCTGGTGCGATTCCCACGTATCAAGTTTTTGGCGCTGCTGCCGGGGAATAGTTATTGTCTAGGTTAGGATTTTGTCACACCCCCAAGATCGGGTCCAGCGGAAGCATACGTGTAGCTGGGGTGTAACTCAATCGGTAACACAACACAAGTACAAAAATGGTTTTCACTTTAATTATTTAGAATAAAATCGTTTAAATCAAAATGTTGAATTTACATCGTTAAAAGTAGTGCGGAAGTAGGCCCTTAAAATAGTTTAAAACGGTCCCCATATAAATAATCAGAGTCTTCTATGACCATGCCATGCCCTGCCAAAACCTCCAGTAGCGTGCCATAAGATTAAACCCTGAAAATACATGCTAAAGTGTCAACACGAGGTTGGTGAGTTCATAGAGTTGTTTAACAAATAAAGTTTATAGAAAATGATCACACAGCAAAGGCATCGTAAATCCACTCAGTTACAAGTCCCGCCATAAGAGCCTTGTAACCTGTGTGTTTACAACCCACTGCTAAAATAGTTTAAGTCTAGTAGTCAAACACCCGTGGTCAATAATAAGTCAAGGCCGCTCCGAACAAGGGAGACTTTATAACGTTGCTCCGAACAAGGGAGACTTTAAGTCACTCCACCACCTAGGCGAGATTTATTAGTCACTTTACCGACTTGGCAAAGATTTATTAGTCACTCCACCATGGCGAGATTTATTAAGGATGCTCTGAACATGAGAGACTTTTTAACGTTGCTCCGAACATGGGAGACTTTAGGTTGCTCCGAACAAGGGAGGCTTTATAATGCTGCTCCGTAGACAGGGGAGACTTTGCATTGCTCCGTACATGGGAGACTTTAGGTTATAGCACGTACGGTGCATTAAGTTCAAAAGTTTAAGTCAATTTCAAAAGTCAAGTCAAGTTCAAAGAGTCAAATAATAGTTCATTTAAAAACGAGCATGTATTCTCCCCCAAAAGTTGACAAAACAATTAAAAGAGTAGGGGCTATGACTCACCTGGTGCGATAGCTACGATGACAAAAGTGGACACACAGAAATGAGGTACGATCACTAACCGCGACCTATAATGAACGAATGATACGATCTACTTAAATTATGAGGGGATGCGATGAATGTACATGCACATGAAGCCTATACCACTCGTAGCTTGAAAATAAGTGTTGGCGTTGATTTATAGTGTTTCCATAACTTAAGAGAATATGTGCTATTAGAAGTTGTCAAATATATATATATTTCGCCTAGTTTCAAAAGTGTATATCTTGGTCGTTTTAAGCTCGTTTTCTACGTTCTTTATGTCCACGGATTCGTCTTTGTGTATACTAGTATATTTTCAATAGCTCGGCTCCTCTAGGTTACGTTTAATACCTCTTTTTACCCATTGAAATCTGCCAAACAGCAAGCAGTTTTTCAGAAAATAGCTTTCGTCGTTAAATTCGTTTTTAGCGTATCTCCTTCGTTATTAACTCGTTTTCATCCCCGTTTTCGGCCATAGTTCTGTCTCGGAATGTATTTTCTAAATATTTGGTCAAAAGTTACCCCAAACCCACTGAGTTGGCCACGTTTTCAAAATAGTAACAGTAGGTATATATATAGTTTCAAAAATCAATTATAGTGTTTCTAACTAGTTCCAACTTCAACCAAACCACTTTCAATCACCACAAAACTAGTCTAATCCTACCATACACCTTCTTAGGGTGTCATGGGTTCCTAAACATCATAAATCAAGTGGATCTAACAAGGATCTAACTATAATCCATTTCTAGAGTTCAAAAGTTAGATATATATATAAATGAGTGGTATATACTAACATATGCATGTAAACCTTGTATGAAATGATATGAACATAAAAATAACATGAAGAAATTATGGAAAAGAGTTTGACAACTTACATAGAAAGATTAGAGAGTTTAGATGATGAAAAACCTACTAATCCTTGAGTTTTTATTTCAAAACTCCAACAAGGATGCCTATATGATCAAGTTTATACCAAGATCTTGTAAAATTTGTTCTCCTTGCTCCTTGAACACCCTAGTTCGAATACACCCCAAGAGAAATGAAGAGAAAAAGTTTGCTTGCCTTTGTAAAAATGATTTTTGTGATTAAAATGGATGAAAAGTTTAATTTATACTTAGACAAATGTTTGGTGAGCATTAAATTAAGTTGGTGAAAAAAAATGGGGAAGGTTGGGGGCTAATTAAGGATCTTGTCCCCAAAAGTGTATGTATTAGTTAGTTTTATGTATGCATTAGGTGTTATCGGGTACCGAGTTAACTAAAAATAAACCGTGACGAGGTAAAATAAAATACGACTAAGTTGTAAAAGTTGTAAAATATTATTCCTGATGAGCATCGGGTGTTAGAAAAATTATTGAATGGAAATAACGCAAACCGACGAAGTAATAAGCTCCGACCGTAAAACGTAACAGTTGATTTGAAAACACCGGGTAAATTAATAATAAAATTTTTATATTATTATTATGAGTATAAAAATGTGTTAAGACCATAGTTGGGATTGTCGGATCAATTATTTAAAATAATAGCTCATAAGATAACGTTTATTAGGTTGATAATCGTACGTTTACAAAAATGACGCAACCCACGCATAAATGACAAATTTTCTCCGGAGGTGAATAGTGTTTTATGAATAGTAAAATTTTAAAACGCTTCTCAGAATATCAAACTGACCTCAAAAATGATGAATAGTAAAATGATGAATAGTGATCGATGAATAGTAACCAATGAATAGTAAATGTTGAAAGTTCGGGAAAAGATCAGAATTTACGAGTTGTGACAGTCTCTACCCCTAAAGGGAACTTCGTCCCGAAGTTCAGTTAACGTAGGTCTCCGAAGTGTTATAAAGGTGAAGATTCATGAGACGAAATGACCAGTTGACATGTTTTCAGACGGCGGTTTACGAAGTGATGAAAAGGATAAGCGTTCTGACAACGAGGGTATACACACACATAATAAAACATTTGGAAATTGAGTAGAGGATTCAATCCAGACAGAATTTTATTATAACCATTCTCAGTGTTGCAAAATTCATTTCTGAGTCGGATATAGGTAGTCAGCCTATGTCCCACTATCCCGGGTTGAATATAGGTGACTAGTCTATATTCCACCGAGGTTTCATGAATTTTGAAATACTCAGCTCAGTTATACTACCAAGACGTACAGAAAGACTAAGGCAGGTGACCAAACTCGACGTCAAATGATGAAGCTATGCAAGGAAAAACATAACGTGGTGACATATATGATACGTGAACATGCTTATTTGAAAGACAATGATAGAAATCAATTAGAATAGATGAACATAATGTACCAGATAATGAGACACAAATCTCATCACCTAAGTCAGCAACAAACCACAAGTGAGGCATCATCTTGGCAGGCAGGCACGTGACGGTCATAGGGTTAAGTTTTTCGTAAAAGTAGCTATAGTCTAGGTTTTAAAAACACTTAGTTCGCTATAGCCAAAGCTCTGATGCCAATCTGTCACACCCCCAAGATCGGGTCCAGCGGAAGCATACGTGTAGCTGGGGTGTAACTCAATCGGTAACACAACACAAGTACAAAAATGGTTTTCACTTTAATTATTTAGAATAAAATCGTTTAAATCAAAATGTTGAATTTACATCGTTAAAAGTAGTGCGGAAGTAGGCCCTTAAAATAGTTTAAAACGGTCCCCATATAAATAATCAGAGTCTTCTATGACCATGCCATGCCCTGCCAAAACCTCCAGTAGCGTGCCATAAGATTAAACCCTGAAAATACATGCTAAAGTGTCAACACGAGGTTGGTGAGTTCATAGAGTTGTTTAACAAATAAAGTTTATAGAAAATGATCACACAGCAAAGGCATCGTAAATCCACTCAGTTACAAGTCCCGCCATAAGAGCCTTGTAACCTGTGTGTTTACAACCCACTGCTAAAATAGTTTAAGTCTAGTAGTCAAACACCCGTGGTCAATAATAAGTCAAGGCCGCTCCGAACAAGGGAGACTTTATAACGTTGCTCCGAACAAGGGAGACTTTAAGTCACTCCACCACCTAGGCGAGATTTATTAGTCACTTTACCGACTTGGCAAAGATTTATTAGTCACTCCACCATGGCGAGATTTATTAAGGATGCTCTGAACATGAGAGACTTTTTAACGTTGCTCCGAACATGGGAGACTTTAGGTTGCTCCGAACAAGGGAGGCTTTATAATGCTGCTCCGTAGACAGGGGAGACTTTGCATTGCTCCGTACATGGGAGACTTTAGGTTATAGCACGTACGGTGCATTAAGTTCAAAAGTTTAAGTCAATTTCAAAAGTCAAGTCAAGTTCAAAGAGTCAAATAATAGTTCATTTAAAAACGAGCATGTATTCTCCCCCAAAAGTTGACAAAACAATTAAAAGAGTAGGGGCTATGACTCACCTGGTGCGATAGCTACGATGACAAAAGTGGACACACAGAAATGAGGTACGATCACTAACCGCGACCTATAATGAACGAATGATACGATCTACTTAAATTATGAGGGGATGCGATGAATGTACATGCACATGAAGCCTATACCACTCGTAGCTTGAAAATAAGTGTTGGCGTTGATTTATAGTGTTTCCATAACTTAAGAGAATATGTGCTATCAGAAGTTGTCAAATATATATATATTTCGCCTAGTTTCAAAAGTGTATATCTTGGTCGTTTTAAGCTCGTTTTCTACGTTCTTTATGTCCACGGATTCGTCTTTGTGTATACTAGTATATTTTCAATAGCTCGGCTCCTCTAGGTTACATTTAATACCTCTTTTTACCCATTGAAATCTGCCAAACAGCAAGCAGTTTTTCAGAAAATAGTTTTCGTCGTTAAATTCGTTTTTAGCGTATCTCCTTCGTTATTAACTCGTTTTCATCCCCGTTTTCGGCCATAGTTCCGTCTCGGAATGTATTTTCTAAATATTTGGTCAAAAGTTACCCCAAACCCACTGAGTTGGCCACGTTTTCAAAATAGTAACAGTAGGTATATATATAGTTTCAAAAATCAATTATAGTGTTTCTAACTAGTTCCAACTTCAACCAAACCACTTTCAATCACCACAAAACTAGTCTAATCCTACCATACACCTTCTTAGGGTGTCATGGGTTCCTAAACATCATAAATCAAGTGGATCTAACAAGGATCTAACTATAATCCATTTCTAGAGTTCAAAAGTTAGATATATATATAAATGAGTGGTATATACTAACATATGCATGTAAACCTTGTATGAAATGATATGAACATAAAAATAACATGAAGAAATTATGGAAAAGAGTTTGACAACTTACATAGAAAGATTAGAGAGTTTAGATGATGAAAAACCTACTAATCCTCGAGTTTTTATTTCAAAACTCCAACAAGGATGCCTATATGATCAAGTTTATACCAAGATCTTGTAAAATTTGTTCTCCTTGCTCCTTGAACACCCTAGTTCGAATACACCCCAAGAGAAATGAAGAGAAAAAGTTTGCTTGCCTTTGTAAAAATGATTTTTGTGATTAAAATGGATGAAAAGTTTAATTTATACTTAGACAAATGTTTGGTGAGCATTAAATTAAGTTGGTGAAAAAAAATGGGGAAGGTTGGGGGCTAATTAAGGATCTTGTCCCCAAAAGTGTATGTATTAGTTAGTTTTATGTATGCATTAGGTGTTATCGGGTACCGAGTTAACTAAAAATAAACCGTGACGAGGTAAAATAAAATACGACTAAGTTGTAAAAGTTGTAAAATATTATTCCTGATGAGCATCGGGTGTTAGAAAAATTATTGAATGGAAATAACGCAAACCGACGAAGTAATAAGCTCCGACCGTAAAACGTAACAGTTGATTTGAAAACACCGGGTAAATTAATAATAAAATTTTTATATTATTATTATGAGTATAAAAATGTGTTAAGACCATAGTTGGGATTGTCGGATCAATTATTTAAAATAATAGCTCATAAGATAACGTTTATTAGGTTGATAATCGTACGTTTACAAAAATGACGCAACCCACACATAAATGACAAATTTTCTCCGGAGGTGAATAGTGTTTTATGCATAGTAAAATTTTAAAACGCTTCTCAGAATATCAAACTGACCTCAAAAATGATGAATAGTAAAATGATGAATAGTGATCGATGAATAGTAACCAATGAATAGTAAATGTTGAAAGTTCGGGAAAAGACCAGAATTTACGAGTTGTGACAGATTTCTTTTTATTAGGTCTACTTGCTAGATTCCTTTCTAGTAAGATTTTATTTTTATTTTTAGGTTCTCTTTAGTCTATCTAATTCTTCGTGCCTTTGTTAGTAAATTAAATTCGTTGACTATTTCGTTGACCATTATGGAAAACGCGAATCCGCCCCTTTCCCCTAGTGAAGTGGCTTTGTTGCGTGAACAGATTGAGAATGAGATTAGGGAACTTAGGGAGCTTAATAGGTTAATTAATGTTGAGCTCGATCATGCATTTAGTGACCTAGCAACCGCCTTGTATTCAAATAAGGACCTAGGAACTAAAGATTTTGAGGATGTTGTTGAGGAACTTGAGGAAGGGGAGATAGATCCGAAGCTAGATGACTATTTCAATCTATACCCCACTAAGGAGGAGATTGCATACTATAATAATCTTATTGATAATCCTCGACCTCCTTTCACTATAATTGAGCCTAAGATAAAGAGAGGCGATCCTAAGAGTGCAAAGATACCATGTATGATTGGGTATAAATATATTGACAATGCTTACATTGATTTTAAATCCCCAATCAACATTATGTCCTAAAGGGTTTATAATGATATAGTGAAAACAAGACTTGGACCTAGAAAGGATACCAAATACCCCGGTGGAGTTTGTAACTTTGTCGGGAGAATTAAAGGTCTACATGTCTTTGTTGGGAACTTTACTTATATTACTGACTTTATGGTTGTTGAAGACCTTGCTAGTGTTATTGATTGTCGCTTATCACATGTTGTGTTTGGTAAACCGTTTGTTAAAGAGTCCAAGTTAGAATATGATGAGATGGAAGGGACAATCCGATTTGCTAGTGAAACAGATAGGATCACATATAGGATGCCTAATAGAATGAAAGAATTTCGTTTTGTGCCTTGATTTGACATGGATAACATTGGTGCTTTTGAGGACATCAATGTAGATGATAAGAAAAAGGGCATGGAATATGTATGGGAGAAGAAGAGCCTTTTCTACAAAGATTGCTTGACTCTAGGACCAGAATATAAAGTTGATAAGGAATTTGACAATAGGATTTTAGGAGCAATTGAGAAAAAGGTGGTTGGTCTCTATAAAGAACATTTACAATCAAAGAATGAAACCAACGATGAGGTCACGTAATAGCCCATGACCTTGAGTCTAGCTACAAGACTCGTAAATAAAGAAAAGCGCTTCTTGGGAAGCAACCCATGTTTTGTGTGATTTTTATTTGTTTGATTGTTATTTGCTTCCGTATGCATGCTTTATTTTTATTGTTGGTAGATCATGTTTCAAAATAAAATTGTGAAAATGCTTTATTTTTGTTGTTTAACTTCGTCTTAACTTCATATAAAGGTATTTTACAAATGATAAGTGTAAGGGGAAACCCCAAATATGTTTTTAAGAAACAAAAATGATCATGATTCTCCACAATATTAAATGGACATGTGTATTAGTATTTGTTAGAGTCAAATGCTTGTATCGAGTCATAATAATGTTTTGCAGGATTTTCCAGGAAGTAGGACATAAGTTTTTCCAGAAATTTTCCGGAAACTTAGCGTAAAGATTTCTGCAGGTCACTTCTGACGGCGTCATGAGTTAACTCCTGACGGCGTCATATGTAAAATTATGAAAATTTTGCTAGTTTTGTTTTTCTAACGGAGTCTTAAAGTTTTGGTTAATTCTTTAGTTTTATAAACTCCAGGAAATCTGCAAACATTCATTCCACAAGCATTATATCTTACATTTTTTTCTTGGACTTGTTACTATATATAGATTGCCGCCGATTTTACACGAGGTTGCCTTGTTTGTTTTCTCAGGTTTAACAGGTTACATATGACAAGAAGATGATTTATATTTCTGGAAGGGAAGCTTTGATTATTCATTTTCTTGGAGGAAGATCTAACCTTGTTACCGCACTATCCACACCGAACGAATCAGGAGAGTATTTGATTTCATTCTTTTACCTGTTTTACTTTTACATTCATTAATTAAACATTGGGGACAATGTTCATCCTAAGTGTAAGGGGAGGGTAAATGATGATACATTATAGGATACACTTGCATTTGAGTTTGTTTGTTTGATGGTAGGTGTGTAATAAAACTAAGAGAAATACTTGTTAGTGTAATTTTAGCGCCAAATTTAAATTTTTTTACAACATTTAGGAGTGAAACTTTAGCCTTAGCAAGCGTCTCATGGATAGGAGTTGTATGACTAGCACAAAACCGTACTATTCTGAAAAATTTTCCACCCAAATATGTGAGGTTCGCCTTTAGATTTGATAGGAAAAGCATTTACTATTAGTGCTTATGAGTGTACCGGTAGCATTTAGATTCTAGAACTTGCGTTAGTGATGCATCCCGAGACCGCTAGTTAGACTACATTCGTGTAGTAGGATTTACTACATGATAAGAGGCATTAGGATCACCCTTGTGTTAAACCCGTATAATAATTACTTGACCATTTAAGTCATATTATTTGGCTAGTAAAGTCAATTAATTTTTCCCACACCTTAGCGTTGTACTCATTTTTAGTACACGAAACCCCTAGTACACCCCTCCGAGCCTATCTTTTCGTTTCTAACTTTAAGCATCTTACTTAAAGGAAGAGTTTGTTACAACCCACTTAAATTTACAACCAAATCGCCTTATCCTTTCGTGTATGCACTCATCTTTAGTGCATTATTGTTATTTGTTTAAACCCTTAGTTAATTATCTAATTGATTACATGGTTGCTAAGTCGAGTCATATCCTTGTACATATTGTTTTGGGACAATTGGGACTCATGGTTAAAGTACTTATGTTATGGAGTAATGGGGAAGAACATCTTATATTACCTCCATATGCGCGTTAATCTTAAAAGTACTCCAAGTGTTTTGATTATCTTGATTCGAGTCATTAGAGTAGTTTATTGTAAAGTATGTAAAAATTCAAGTGTAAGGGGAATGTTCATTCCCTATGATGTATTATTTTGGATGGTAGGGTAAGAGTGCATGAAAAAATAATCGAAAAAATTAAGAAAAAGAAAAAAAAAATAGAAAAAGAAGAGAGAAAAAACATACGGACTACCATCCCGTTTCATTCTATGTTTATTTTAAGTTTTTATTATTTTTCATTTATTAGGTTAAGTCGCTTCTAGTCTTGGTTTAGCAACGCCATATTGGACGTTTTTGGAGCATAAAAGTGAAAAACCGGCAAAGTCTTAATTTTCCTTTCTGGGAACAGTACCTGACGGCGTCAAGAGTCCTCATGTGACGGCGTCAAGAGTAAAACAAGAGTTGGAAGTGGTGACGGTCCAGAGAAAACGTGACGGCGTCACGTATGGCCGTCAAGGTTCAAGATATGGTGACGGCCCAGAGTGATATTATACATGACGGCGTCAAATCTGGATCTAGGCAATCCAATCTCATTATGGGCGGCGAGTTGACGGCATCAGAAATTCCTTCTTGACGCCATCACCCTGTAAAATCTATATATAGTTTTGCAATTTTCATTCGTTAGAGGAGGGAACAAGTAGGGTGTAACTTTGGAAAAACCCTAACACGAATTTTACTGCTTTTTCAAGGGTTTTTACCCTTTGAAACCTTTCATGTCAATTTGAGATAAGTACTCTTTCAATTCAATCAATATGTCTATGTGTTGTTTGAATATATCTTACGCTTGTCTTGAATTCAACATGCTAGGCTAGATCTCTTGTGTGTTTGCTTAGATGTAGTGAAACCTAGATGTTAATTATGTGTTGATTGTTTGTTTATAGTTGTTACGGATGAATGATTTCGATGTTAGGCTTAAGAAAACTAGCAGACTTCCAATGGTAACATGCTTGAACGTCTTAAGAAACATGAACCAATGCGTACTAGGTTATTATGGTTGTACTTAATGCATGAGCAAATTCTAATGATCCCATGTTAGGAGTTTTTAACGGCTCGACATAGGAGTGAAATAGGAGCTTATAGAGTTGGGGAAGTACGTACACCACCCCACGAATGGTATTAAGGAATATAACCCGTCATCTATGCAATTGTAACCAACTATCAACCTGTAAAAGATATCTAGGGAGTAATGAAACCTAAGTAAACACAATTCTCCCCATTATTGTTCACACCACATTAGTAATTAGCTTTATTTTCATTTCTGTTATTTTATTTTGATTGCATCTTAGTTATTGGGTTAGTTGATTAGCAACTAATTCCGCCCACTCTTCCAAAAAGCCGAGATTTTAATTGCTTTTATAAAAATATAAAATACAAAAAGAATCATCCCTCACCTCTAGACCTAGTTTTTAGGCTTTCTAATCCTAGCGATACTATTCCTGGGTTGAACGATCAATCCCCCGGTACTTGTCACTATACTATACTACAACGATCAGGTACACTGCCTGGTGGGGATTGTAAGCTTCTCGAGATCCCTCGAGAGGTAAATCCTGGTGCGATTCCCACGTATCACTGCTACATGTTCATTTCCAAAGCGTACAGTTCCCATGAATTTCCAAACGAAATTGATTAGCAGCTTTAAGTTCCCGGTCATGTGCTTCGAGCAACCCGAGTCAACGATCCAAAGACATGTTTCGATAACCTGCGAAGAACAGAAGATTTTGTATTTGGAACCCGTTTTGAATTTGGTTCCATTGGGTTAGGGGTAGTATCCATATCACACTCATAGAATGGTTCTACATGTTCAATTTGAACAACTTTTTATTTTCCATCCTGGTGAAAAATTTCTCTACCCGTTGGTTTCCATACACCATACTTAAGATAGTTCCTAGGCATTCGGCTACTAGCGGTAGACCTAAAGCGTGCAACTAATCTTTCAATAGATCTAGATCTAGCACTAGTTCCTTTTGGAACGTTCTTCTGTTCAGGCGTAAGATTCACATTCTTAGAAACACATTCATCATGAACATAATTAATTAAACATTTCTTGCATATCATACAAACAGAGTCATTACATGCATTAGAACCAGTACTCTCGACATTACATTCAGATGAAACATGTTTCTTATTACAAAGTGATAAATTCCTAGGGTGTTCTTCTACTTCTTCAACTTTATTCTTGCTACTACTCGTAGGGGCAGGCGAGACTCTATTGTTCCTTGTATTGCTCCAGGGCTTTAGTCTGCTGCTCCTAGAGGTGCTTTCTAATCCTGTAGAAGGTAAGGCACATGCATTAGGATTTATATTGTTGTCCTGAGAAGTTGATGTAGCATTCCTAGACTCTTTAGGATTATCTTTTATGCTCTTGTCGTTTGTTCCATATGTTTTAGATGTGGAGGCAGACACAATAGTGGGACTAATCCTATAAAGGCCAGGTGCTATCACTTTTGATGTTTTGAAAACCACTTTTCCTTTATCAACAATCTTTTCATTTTCACTTTGATTGGGCAAGGGTGTTGGAGTGACTGGTTTTGTCAAATCCTTTTTCTCATCGACTTTTGGAGCAAACCGTGAAATTGACATTTTTGGTTTTTTAACCTTGTTAGAAACATTTCGTTTCTCCGAAGTCGATGGTTTAGCAAACTTAGTTTCCTCACCCTTCCCTTTTTGATTTTCAAGCTGAGCCCTCAAAATATCATTTTGCTCTTTCATGTTCTTGAAGGCACGCTCATACGACAGTTTGTCATATTTTCATTCTTCACTTTTTCGATCAAGTTGTTTAAAACATGACACATTTTCTTTTTCAAGCTTTATAAGAACATTTTCATATTTTGAAACAATTTCAGAGGTCTCAGCTCTCAGTCGTTCATCATCTTGAACAGAATATGTTTGTAAAATGATTGACATAATATCAGTAGACAGAACTGCTTCAAAGAGAGAATCATTTAAGTTATCCAAAACATTGATTTGCTCAAAAGATTCATTAGCCTTCTTTATCAGGGATTTGTGATCCTTGACGAAGTCAGCTATTTCTTTCAAAAATGCTTGTGCAAAATGAATTACTCGAGCATGGATGTTATTAATTTGAGGAGCAAATTCACTTTCAAGAATCTTTTTAAGCTGTAAATGAACCGTGGAATTCCAATTGATCTCATTTAGTCTCGTTTTAGACTCTAAAGTTGTTTTAAGTTGCCCAATTCTGGTTTTAAGATCGTCAAGATATCCCCTTGCAGCACTTATGTTAAAAGTGTTGTTTGAGGACATCTGTTCCATGTTTGAAAGCGATTTGGAAGCAACTACCTTTTTTAAACTATTTTTGAGAATGGTCATTTTATGGAAAACACTGATGGTTCTTTTTGTGGAACAAAAGTTGTAACACCCCAATCCGAAAAGGGCTAAGATATCACATTCATGGTGTCAAACAGAACATACACAAGCATAAGACTTCAATAATACAACCAGATACAAAGGTTACAAAGGAATTCTGAGGCAAAGAATTACAAAGACAAAACTAAGGTACCAAAGTATCTAATGCAAAATGTCTTCAAACCAATTCTAATCCATGGTATCTATCAAAGGTATAGTCTTCTCTAAAAGCTCCTACTTGCACTTTTCACCCAAAACCCATCTTCCTTCTAAAACCTGCCACGGTAAAAGAAATGCGACTGAGCTTAAAAGCCCAGTGAACAGATATAACAACAAAGTAATATGAAACAGAAATGCGGAACAGAATATATGTTGCATTAGGGAACTCAAAGGTATAACATGAATATAAGGTAAAGGTAAAGGTTAAGATTGTATCAATATTCTACCACGAGCCAAACGAATCAAAGAAAATCAAAGTCTTCAGCTTAGTAACCATGTATTCAAAGGGGAGACCTCAGAATAACAAATGTAGTAGGAGGGGAGTCCTCAAGTAACCAGATTGGAGTAGCTAGCTCCCAAATATTGTAAAAGGCATGTATTGCACACAGTACCAGACACCAAACCAAATGTAGTAGCAAATCAAATCAAATCAAATCTAGGATGCATCCATACGCCCCTACCCAAAACAAATGCAGATCAAACAAAGGGAGGTGTGGAACATCACTCGACCACACTAGAGTCATGACATTGGTGCATCAATGCCACGGCCATGTTACCTTCATGGCTAGGAAAATACTCGGGTATAATACTGAAGGGTCAAGGACAAAACAAATGGCAAAGTCAAAGTCAAATCAAAGTACCAAAATCAAAGGTTCATAATCCAGGTGCATAGTAAAGGTTCAGGTCAAAGGGTCACAGATGGCAAGGTTCATAATCAGAGTTCAAATCAAAGGTCCATATCACAAGGTTCATAATAGCAAAGGGTTCATCATAGCAAGGGTTCAAATCAAAGTTCATCATATCAAAGAGGTCAAATCAAAGGTTCATATCAGAGGTTCATCATCAAAGGTTCAGTATCAAAACTTCATATTTAAAATGTGAAAGAGTTTATAGAAACCAGACTTAGAAACTTTACAAATCATTTTTACATTTCTATCACAAAATATCCCTTTTTAAAACACTATTCTTAAAAGTCATTTACTCTTCATTTAAAAACTAGTTTCGTATCAAAATCACAGAATGTCATTTTAAAAACAGTTTCCTTCCATAAAATCAATTTCTATTTTTAAAAGGTTTTCATACCAAATTATCATATCAAATGACCCAAAGATATCAGATGTACAAAGGTCAGAAGTCATGGTAGTTGCAAAGAAAACGGATCACGAGTCATGAGAAACCTTACTGAAAGGTTAGAATATCTGTACCTCAACCAGATGACAAAGTAGACAAAAGAAAGATCAAACAGAAATACGAACCACTTCTTCTTCACAGAACCTGAACGAATTAGAAGCTGATTATTACTTAATAGTTCACTTCAAGTCAAATTACTCCTTTTTGGTTACCTTTCTATTTTTAAAAACTTTCATTTTTAATAACATGCCAAATATAGTAACTTTCCAAAATTAGTAACTTTCAAAAAATAGTAAGTTTCCATGATTTAGTAAGTTTAGAGTAAAATCAATCAATTAGCCAAACTTAGGGGTTTACAAATGATAATTAGTCAAGTTAAAGGCTTAATATTATAAATGCCATAGTTTAGGGTCTTATATGTCATTATAGCAAAGAATAGGGTTTAATATGTCAATATGGATTTTAGGACTTGTATTAACTGAATTTAGAATCAAATGAGAGCACACGTTATGGATTTGGTTTTATATTTGCATGTCTTTTCAATTTACGTAAACAATCATTTATATTACGAATCTCTTTTAACGTCGCATGGATTATTGACAACGAATCATAGAAAATATGGTGCCATGCATACGAGTCGTTTATAATTCCTTTACGTGGCCATCATATCAAATCTTCGTACAGGTTTTTTATTGTCAATTATATAGTTTTTCCCGAGTTGTCATTTTATATGAAAATCCATGGTTATATGCGATCCTTTTAAACAATTCCAACAAATGTTAACAGCCGATTATGAAGGTGACATGTATTCGAGTATGAAAACAAGACGTGATCGAAACAGAAATAGTCAAAAGAAATCGAACAAAGTTGTGTTATACGTACCCTCGTAGTCATGTCGAAGAAGAGAAAGAAAGGTAATTTCCCGAAACGAAACCAAGGCGCCCTCAAATCAAAAGTAATTTCCCGCGTCTAGTACCTTGGCGAACCAGAAAAGTATACGAGCAAACATAATTCTTTTCGAGCAGGTACTCACGTCTACACCACACTTTTGTCGAATAAAAACCCAATACAAACACCACGTTTACGTCAACCGGAACAAGCCACCACTAGCCTCCTTGTTGCACCCTTTTGGCGATCAGGAAAGGAGAAAATAAGAACAGTTGCCGTTTAGAGTGTTTAATATTAGGATTAGAAAAGGCGAAAATAATATGGCTGCTAGGGTTTTTGGTATGGAGAATGGATTAGAGGACCATATGTTTTTTTTGAATGGGATAATGAAAAGGAGGAGCGTATATTAGTTTGGGAAGTGCTGAGATTTTGGCTAATAAAATGGAAGACCAAATCTTTTATTTAAGTTGTAACTTATTTTCTCTTATCCCTTATTGAACACTAGACGTGTGATAGGAGAGCAATCAAAGTTTTCGGTTCAAATGTTTCACCTAGAAAACGTGTACAAGGTGTAGAAGTTAAGGTTGCACCGATTATATAAACTTAGGATAGACATGATATCTTTTAGATTAGGTGTTTATTTATAAGGTGTAGTTTATGATTTATATATTTTCAAATGTATAATATATGGTTCATATATTCTTAATTTATCAAAATAAACGTAGGTTATAATTATTATTCGTCTTTCATAAGTTTAAGATTGCGGGGTATTATGGGTATTTTACATGTTCAAAATTTTTGGGTTTTACAACTCTTCCCCTCTAAAAAGAAAAATTTTCGTCATCGAAAATTGAAGTCGCAAAGATAGATGGAGACGTAGCAAATCACAAAAGAACGTCACAATTAACCTCGCGCTCGGGGAGGTTCTTCCCAAAAGAATCTTCACAATGGAATAGTTTGTTCCTCATGACTCGATCCAAACAAATTATAGCTTCTGTTTTCTCAAAGAGACAAATCAAGTTGAATCTGGTCAAAAAGGGTAAATGCAACATATAACAGATGGTAGGTGAATCTTCTTAGAACAACATACGGAAACATAGACAGAAATCAGATTGAATGATGATATCAAACAGTAGGAAGCTCTACTAAGAAACTGAAGGTTCTAAACAGATGCACAAAAGTTGTCAAAAAACACGTCGCGGATTTAACTCATCCAGATATCTAACGAATGAATGTAAAGCAGACGCATAGGTAGAATGAACCTAAAGTATTACTAATCGCGGATATCTTCATCAAAGGTCAGATGCTAAACTTCTTAGGCACTCCTCAAAATATCCTATGCCCACAATAAGTGCACGTTATGCGATGTAAGTATTATTACGTTGATCAGGCGTAATAATACTAGCATCACATAAATATGCCCTCATGATGGTTATCCTTTACCTCGAATCGTGAACCTATCAGAACTAAAGTCAAATCTTCTTAATTATCATACGGTACCTCAAACATCATTATCGGAAAGAACCTAGGGAAAACAGATCCTATCATAAGGTAACGGAAATCTAATTAGGTCATAAATAAATGAAATACGTCAGCAAATGCAAAATCCCAAATCTTCCACAGAATCCAACTCAAGGACATAAATGTTTGCTTCAGAAGTCGTCCATTCAAAACACATTATATCAAATCTTTTCAAGTCTGAGTAGTCTGTCATTGTCTGATCATTAATCTGAGAGTGAAACAAAAATCATGAACTTGAGTCTGGTTCCTCAAGTCTTCTGCAGTTCTTCTTGAAATTGTGGTGGAGTCATGTGAACTCTGGCACGATTATTAAATCCTCTTATGTTAGCATGTCTGCTTCCGCTCTCAATTCATCTTAGTACAACCAAGATGAATAGGGAAGTTAAACTGCATGTCTTCATCAGGTCTTCTAGCTCAGCTCCAGGTTGGACCTCTTGACTAGATTCTCCTTCTTTGTTCACCACTACTTCTGCCTTGCAAGAAGATGTCTTCCAATCGTCAAGGTAACGCAAGTTGTAAACATCTTCCACAATCCTTTTTGCAAAGTTCAAAAGATTCCAGCTCCTATAACTGTTATCGGTCTTGGTCGCTTGATGATAGTTTCAAATCTTGCAGAATCCATTGAAAGGTTCTGAACACTTATCAAACTTCCAGAATACACAAATGGTCCTCAGATTTATAACAAAATACAAAAATGATTCTCATGTTTTTTTTTCTTCTCTGAATGTCATTCAATGATAATGTCTAAGTACTCATGAAAGATGTAACTTAACAAATTCATACGACAGTCAAAGCATTAGCTAATACTATTAGCATCATTAACCGTCATAGTGGCCGTTACGAATACGAAAGCAAAATCCAGGAATAACTTCAAATCTTCAAACTCCGCGTCCTAAAGCTAAATAGATACATAGTCGATTCAAAGCAGGGAAAACAATGGTCATCAAACAAAAATACAGTTCAACCTCCAGAAGTCAATGCGTAATCTCCTGCTACCATCCCTCTTCATCGCGAATAAAACTAACACACGCCTAAAAGATATACTCAAATAAGTAAACTCACTTCCTAGTCTTCGGTTTTTGCTCCTTCCGTTCTCTTAATTCAGATGGTGAGATCTCAGACAACTTATCAAAACATCATCACGTGGTGACTAGACAGTCTCTCAGCATCATCTCAATCCAACTTCACATCCTGATGGAAATCTTGGAATTCATTCAGGGACCATGTCAATAAAACTTAGATTGCAAAATAACTATCAAGGTGAGATTTATTCTTCAGCATACAAAATAGGTGCAAACAAACATCATATCTGTGAAAGTAACATACGAGTCTCCAGAGCATTGACGATAACAAAAGTTTAACAATCGAAAACATGGTGAGTAGTTCAGAATGATTCAAAATATCAATGTGGGACATAGTATGACAATAGTTAGCATCAGAATGCTAAGTCAACTAATCCATACCAGAACAAAATCGTATTTAACTTTTCAAAGAGAGACAGATCAACATAGCGAATCCTATCGTTCAAATAGAGGGAAATCTTCTCACGCTCATGTTTAAACACTAACAGACTTCTTATCTGAATAGAATGGGTAAGGCAAAAATCAAATAGCTTCGGAAGGCTCAACTATGCTTAACAATAGTAAGAGACGATTCACAGAATGTATAAGACACATCTTCATCAAAGATATTCTCAGAATGCTCGAAGAGGCATCAGAAATGGTTAAGAGATGAGTCAGAGGTCAAAGTCAGAATCTGAAGATAAGGATCAAATAATGTCAGATATCATAATGCAATTCTCCATGCATTCAAAACTCACTTGGTCACAAATCAGAGGTTGAGCAAATCATAAGTTCCAAATCTCCAAAAGAGTGATCCTAACAGGCATAACTAACAGAAAGGAACAAATCAGAGTGATGCGGAAGCAAATATACTTAAACAAATGCCTTATAGTCTACCCAATCCTCACCGGTCAAAACTTAAGTTCATACTTGGAAATCCTAAAGCAAGTTCTCAAAGGTGTCCTCTTATGTTCCTACAGTGGAAGCCTAATGGTCCAAAACTCACAGGTCAAGGTTATATGTATCATAAGTCGTAGCCTGGTCTCTGATACCATAATTGTAACACCCCAACCCGAAAAGGGCTAAGATATCACATTCATGGTGTCAAACAGAACATACACAAGCATAAGACTTCAATAATATAAACAGATACAAAGGTTACACAGGAATTCTGAGGCAAAGAATTACAAAGACAAAACTAAGGTACCAAAGTATCTAATACAAAATGTCTTCAAACCAATTCTAATCCATGGTATCTATCAAAGGTATAGTCTTCTCTAAAAGCTCCTACTTGTACTTTTCACCCAAAACCCATCTTCCTTCTAAAACCTGCCGTGGTAAAAGAAATGCGGCTGAGCTTAAAAGCTCAGTGAACAGATTTAACAACAAAGTAATATGAAACAGAAATGCGGAACAGAATATATGTTGCATTAGGGAACTCAAAGGTATAACATGAATATAAGGTAAAGGTAACAGTAAAGGTAAAGGTTAAGATTGTATCAATATTCTACCACGAGCCAAACGAATCAAAGCAAATCAAAGTCTTCAGCTTAGTAACCATGTATTCAAAGGGGAGACCTCAGAATAGCAAATGTAGTAGGAGGGGAGTCCTCAAGTAACCAGATTGGAGTAGCTAGCTCCCAAATATTGTGAAAGGAATGTATTGCATACAGTACCAGACACCAAACCAAATGTAGTAGCAAATCAAATCAAATCAAATCTTGGATGCATACATACGATCCTACCCAAAACAAATGCAGATCAAACAAAGGGACGGTGTGGAACATTACTCGACCACACTTGAGTCATGACATTGGTGCATCAATGCCACGACCATGTTATATGTATCATAAGTCGTAACCTGGCTCTGATACCATAATTGTAACACCCCAACCCAAAAAGGGCTAAGATATCACATTCATGGTGTCAAACAGAACATACACAAGTATAAGACTTCAATAATACAAACAGATACAAAGGTTACAAAGGAATTCTGAGGCAAAGAATTACAAAGACAAAACTAAGGTACCAAAGTATCTAATACAAAATGTCTTCAAACCAATTCTAATCCATGGTATCTATCAAAGGTATAGTCTTCTCTAAAAGCTCCTACTTGCACTTTTCACCCAAAACCCATCTTCCTTCTAAAACCTGCCGCGGTAAAAGAAATGCGGCTGAGCTTAAAAGCTCAGTGAACAGATATAACAACAAAGTAATATGAAACAGAAATGCGGAACAGAATATATGTTGCATTAGGAAACTCAAAGGTATAACATGAATATAAGGTAAAGGTAACAGTAAAGGTAAAGGTTAAGATTGTATCAATATTCTACCACGAGCCAAACGAATCAAAGCAAATCAAAGTCTTCAGCTTAGTAACCATGTATTCAAAAGGGAGACCTCAGAATAGCAAATGTAGTAGGAGGGGAGTCCTTAAGTAACCAGATTGGAGTAGCTAGCTGTCACAACTCACCATTTCAGATCATTTCAGGTCATTTCCCGAACTTTGGAAAAACACTATTCATCAAAACACTATTCATCAGTTTACTATTCATCATTTTTGGTGTCAGTTTGACATTCAGAGAAGCATTCAGAAATTTTACTATTCACGGAACACTATTCATTGCGGGAAAAGATTTCATCATTCACGTGCATTACACATTTCATCGTAAATTTAGTTTACGGATATTCAAATTCGCGTAACCGGATTGGGTTAGGTGCGAATTCATTTCATTAGTGTTGAGAACACTGCATACGGACTGGAGATAGTCTGCATATCATCATAACAGCATTTTCATGTTATACCACTCTCAGGATTTTCAAATTACTATATTCAGTACATTTAACGTTTTTACGTATAAGTATTTATAGTAAACGTTAACACCCGGTTTATACACGACGAATATATCTAAATATTCCCACAATGGTCCCGACATATTTTTATATCCATTTTAACATCATAAAAGTTATAACATTCAGTTACCCAGTATTTTGGAAATTTATTTTATTTATAACGTACGCGTATGAATAATAACGACGGTTTTCGTTAAAACTAAACATTAATCACCCGATCACTCAGTAAATGTACCCAACATATTTTTAATATGTTTTTAACATTATTATGACTTTATTTCATCCCGGTTAACTTTGTGAACGTTTATTGCTATTAAACCCGGTACCCGATTTTAACGAATAACGCGTAATAACACTTAACGCTACACTATATTTTCCCTAGTGATCAAAACCGTTTTGGCTACTCCTTTTCACACCCAAAACCGGCCCCAAGATCACCCTTTAACCATGTGCATTAATTCCTAAGTTATTTTACTAATAAACCTAAAAACTTAACTTTGCTAAAAATCACATAATCATAATCTCACTTTTTAACAAAGATCAAAGTTCATCTTTCTCTTGCCCTCTTCTCAAACCCACGACCATAATCAAACTCATTGATCAAGTGATCATTTTTCATGAAGTAAAATACAAAAGTTGTTCATTTTACAAGTCTAATCAAGAATCAAGCAACAAAAACACAAGAACATCAAGCATAATCATCCTATAATCATCTCATTTTGTCAAGTAAGTTTTCATCTTTATTTTTTCATGGATCATCCT
This sequence comes from Artemisia argyi, assembly GCA_030686995.1. Classification (NCBI taxonomy): domain Eukaryota; kingdom Viridiplantae; phylum Streptophyta; class Magnoliopsida; order Asterales; family Asteraceae; genus Artemisia; species Artemisia argyi. The sequence goes on from CM060676.1 coordinate 11,339,501, forward strand.
ATTTTTACATGTATTACATAAGTATCATGCTAAAAACCATGTACAAGTAGCTATACCACACTTTATTTTGGCTAAAAACAAACATACAAACCCTAACTTATTTGTTATGAATCCCCTAGCTCTAATAACTTGGTTAGGAGTCCATGGCACCCTAAGAAGGTGTATGGTAAGATTAGATTAGCCATGTGGTGATTACAAGAGGATTGGTGATGGTAGAAATTAGTTTTTAACCTTGGAAACTTGATTTGGAACCTATTTTAGACATGCTGTCCCGTTTTGTAAAAATCTGGAAAATCAGTAAACACCAAGGAAACTTTGGCAAAATTTTTAGAAAATACTTTCAAAAACGAATCCGTAGGCGAAAGAACGGATTAAAAAGAGCTTATAACGAAGAAGTTATGATTTTTGCAAGATTGTTGACGAAAAGTATTTTTCTGAAAATAGTTGCTGTTGGACGTTTTTCATGGTACAAAAAGAGACTTTAGACGTAACCCGGAGGAGCCGAGCTTTCCAAAATATATTACTACATACTAAGACGTAATCGTGGACATAAAGAACAAGTAAAACGGACAAGTAACGACAAAGATATTCACGTTTGAATATCGGCTAAAACCATTTTATAATTGACAGCTTTTATTAAATTTGGCGCAAAAACTACGAAGTACATTTTTGAGCTAGAAGTAATATCAAGTACCGAGCTTTATAACTAACGTAGTATTAGTTATTACGAGTATGTTTTCATCATTTCAAGGATTACAACCCGAGTATTTCAACGTCAACATGAGAACTTACGTTATATATATATAAGTATATATATATTATAACTAGTTTATTTTTCTAATAGCAATATTTTCCTAAGTCTTGGAATATATATACTTTTGGTAACAACAAGTGTTTTTCAAAGAGTAGAGTGGTATAGTAAACATGTGCATGGACATTCATAACATCATTTCATGATCTAAAGTAGATCGTACATCATTCATATTAGGTTGCGGCTAGTATGCGCGCCTTGTTTTTCAGCTCAGTACATGTTCATGGTACCATCATATTGGGTTACGACAGCAAATTGTTCATTGGTGTTCATTTCATTTCATCACGGTTTCATCAGTTGAGGTGAGTTTTCATAGCCCCGTTTTCAATTCAACATTTTTGATTGTTTTCAAATCCCACGGGGGGAATACATTGCATCAATTATTTCAGTACGAGCCCAAGTATTCAAACATGTACATAGCTTAAGTTACCTTGCCATGTGATAAGTCCCCTGTAACATCATGAACCGTTAATTTACCGTTAAGCGAGAGTGAGTGGATAGATCTATCGAGGGTGACGCCTCCATCCGTGGTAGTGGATACCAATAGTAAGCGGATGCATGTCATGTCTTTTACATTTGAATGTTTCGGCAGAACATTCGGGAGGGGCATAGAATTTCATCAGTCATAGCTTCGGTGTCATGAGCTTAAGGCTATTGTACAATTTTCACGAGATTTTTATCTTGCATTTTTACTTGTGGTGGCCGTACATCAGTACATTTTACAAACCTATGGAATTCACCAACATTCGTGTTGACGTTTTAGCAATGTATTTCAGGTTATTAAAGTAGCTCATGTGATATGCATTTGGACCTTCATGGAGTCGCGGAGTCGACGCGTCTCATCATTATTTCATGCACTTATGTAAACGTTTGATCTATTATGACTTGTTTTTATAAACTTGCAACACATTTTGGGGACCTCATTTTGTAAACTCTGAATTATTTCAATGATCAAATGCAGTATTTTCCAAACGACATTTTAGGTCGTTCAATGTAACTGTAACTGTGGTGCTATGACAGACACCCCCAGGTATTCCATTCCGCTGCAAGTCAGGTAAATTGGGGGTGTGACACTAGCTCCCAAATATTGTGAAAGGCATGTATTGCACACAGTACCAGACACCAAACCAAATGTAGTAGCAAATCAAATCAAATCAAATCTAGGATGCATCCATACGCCCCTACCCAAAACAAATGCAGATCAAACAAAGGGACGGTGTGAAACATCACTCGACCACACTGGAGTCATAACATTGGTGCATCAATGCCACGGCCATGTTACCTTCATGGCTAGGAAAATACTCGGGTATAATACTGAAGGGTCAAGGGCAAAACAAATGGCAAAGTCAAAGTCAAATCAAAGTACCAAAATCAAAGGTTCATAATCCAGGTGCATAGCAAAGGTTCAGGTCAAAGGGTCACAGATGGCAAGGTTCATAATCAGAGTTCAAATCAAAGGTCCATATCACAAGGTTCATAATAGCAAAGGGTTCATCATAGCAAGGGTTCAAATCAAAGTTCATTATATCAAAGAGGTCAAACCAAAGGTTCATATCGGAGGTTCATCATCAAAGGTTCACTATCAAAAGTTCATATTTAAAATGTGAAAGAGTTTATAGAAACCAGGCTTAGAAACTTTACAAATCATTTTTACATTTCTATCACAAAATATCCCTTTTTAAAACACTATTCTTAAAAGTCATTTACTCTTCATTTAAAAACTGGTTTCGTATCAAAATCACAGAATGTCATTTTAAAAACAGTTTCCTTCCATAAAATCAAGTTCTAATTTTAAAAGGTTTTCATACCAAATTATCATATCAAATGACCCAAAGATATCAGATGTACAAAGGTCAGAAGTCATAGTAGTGGCAAAGAAAACGGATCACGAGTCATGAGAAACCTTACTGAAAGGTTAGAATATATGTACCTCAACCAGATGACAAAGCAGACAAAAGAAAGATCAAACAGAAATAGGAACCACTTCTTCTTCACAGAACCTGAACGAATTAGAAGCTGATTATTACTTAATAGTTCACTTCAAGTCAAATTACTCCTTTTTGGTTACCTTTCTATTTTTAAAAACTTTCGTTTTTAATAACATGCCAAATATAGTAACTTTCAAAAAATAGTAAGTTTCCATGATTTAGTAAGTTTAGAGTAAAATCAATCAATTAGCCAAACTTAGGGGTTTACAAATGATAATTAGTCAAGTTAAAGGCTTAATATTATAAATGCCATAGTTTAGGGTCTTATATGTCATTATAGCAAAGAATAGGGTTTAATATGTCAACATGGATTTTAGGACTTGTATTAACTGAATTTAGAATCAAATGAGAGCACACGTTATGGATTTGGTTTTATATTTGCATGTCTTTTCAATTTACGTAAACAATCATTTATATTACGAATCTCTTTTAACGTCGCATGGATTATTGACAACGAATCATAGAAAATATGGTGCCATGCATACGAGTCGTTTATAATTCCTTTACGTAGCCATCATATCAAATCTTCGTACAGGTTTGTTATTGTCAATTATATAGTTTTTCCTGAGTTGTCATTTTATGTGAAAATCCATGGTTATATGCGATCCTTTTAAACGATTCCAACAAATGTTAACAGCCGATTATGAAGGTGACATGTATTCGATTATGAAAACAAGACGTGATCAAAATAGAAATAGTCAAAAGAAATCGAACAAAGTTGTGTTATACGTACCCTCGTAGTCGTGTCGAAGAAGAGAAAGAAAGGTAATTTCCCGAAACAAAACCAAGGCGCCCTCAAATCAGAAGTAATTTCCCGCGTCTAGTACCTTGCCGAACCAGAAAAGTATACGAGCAAACATAAATCCTTTCGAGCAGAATATACTCACGTCTACACCACCCTTTTGTCGAATAAAAACCCAACACAAACACCACGTTTACGTCAACCGGAACAAGCCACCACTAGCCTCCTTGTTGCACCCTTTTGGCGATCAGGAAAGGAGAAAATAAGAACAGTTGCCATTTGGAGTGTTTAATATTAGGATTTGTTTTGGTTTCCTTCGTTTGATGTAGAGAAAAGGCGAAAATAATATGGCTGCTAGGGTTTTTGGTATGGAGAATGGATTAGAGGACCATATTTTTTTTTTGAATGGGATAATGAAAAGGAGGAGCGTATATTAGTTTGGGAAGTGCCGAGATTTTGGCTAATAAAATGGAAGACCAAATCTTTTATTTAAGTTGTAACTTATTTTCTCTTATCCCTTATTGAACACTAGACGTGTGATAGGAGAGCAATCAAAGTTTTCGGTTCAAATGTTTCACCTAGAAAATGTGTACAAGGTGTAGAAGTTAAGGTTGCACCGATTATATAAACTTAGGATAGACATGATATCTTTTAGATTAGGTATTTATTTATAAGCTGTAGTTTACGATTTATATATTTTCAAATGTATAATATATGGTTCATATATTCTTAATTTATCAAAATAAACGTAGGTTATAATTATTATTCGTCTTTCATAAGTTTAAGATTGCGGGGTATTATAGGTATTTTACATGTTCAAAATTTTTGGGTTTTACAACTCTTCCCCTCTAAAAAGAAAAATTTTCGTCCTCGAAAATTGAAGTCGCAAAGATAGATGGAGACGTAGCAAATCACAAAAGAACGTCACAATTAACCTCACGCTCGGGGAGGTTCTTCCCAAAAGAATCTTCACAATGGAATAGTTTGTTCCTCATGACTCGATCCAAACAAATTATAGCTTCAGTTTTCTCAAAGAGACAAATCAAGTTGAATTAGGGAGGTTCCATCGTTTGCACAGAATCCCGAACGAAGGGAGGATCATGTTTGGTGTAAATAACATTACCATTATACAAAACATTCTGTTCTTCCTGAGCTTTCTTGAGATTACAAGGATTGTTGTTACCAAGAGCCATTTTTTGTTTCGTATGGTAAATCGGATTAGTTTGATTTGAAATCATTTTCATTGTTTGACTTGACTGACCCGACTTAACCACTAATTCTTCTAGATTTGCAATCTTGTGTTCTGACTCTATAATTTCATCCAAAAGTTTATCTTCTTTCTTTGCAAAGTCCTTTTTCAACTCATCCCGTTCTTTTTCCTGATTGGTATAAGCTAATTTTTTGTTTTGAAAGTTGGTTTGTTAACTCAGAAATTTCTTGTTTTAAAGAGTTAATTGTTTTTGTTGAACTTATTTCAAGAGTATCAAACTTGTTTTTCCATTCCTTATCTTTAACAAGTAACTTCTTATAACCAATTTTAAATTCTGACTCGTGTTTTTTTGTCAATTTGAAAACTTTTTTCATTTTCCTCGTATCTCTCAAGCTCAGTGGTCAATTTCTCATTCGCGGCCTTAACTTCACGATTGACCTTTTTAACTTTCTCAATCTCAATACCACAATTGTTCAATAATGATTCAAATAAAGCACGTGTTTCCTCATCATTCTCAGTATGCTATGAAACGAAGCCTCCATTATAATTCACATCTGGAGTTGCTGAAGGAGTATTGCTACTACTTGGCGTATCCAGATATGTATCATAAGTGGGTGCTAGCTTCTCAGAATGTTGTTCCTCATGAGGAAACATATCAAATATATCATTATTATGACATGTGTTGAAGTTAGATACCTCAGATGGTGCACTGGTGTCATAAACAGGAAGTGTGTCAGAATCCGTGTCATACTTAGCTTCCTGAAGATTTGCCATGAATATGCAGTTCGCATCGATATCCTCTCTGTCTTCCATGTCATCCATAAGAGCCATAAAATCATTCTCCTCTGCGTTCAACTGAAACCTAGCCTTATCTTTTTGTGCCAACAGCAATGCTTTCTGCAAATACTCCTTGTTTGGCTTAGTAGGACAGTTCCTTGCCATAGGACCTACTCCTTGGCAGTTGAAACACTTTACCGGATTACCCTAATTCACATTTCCATAATTCCCAACAACTGGAGCTGCCACATTCCTATTCTGATTACCCATTGTCTGATTGCCAACATTCTGACCCCTCTGATTTCCAACAAACTGACCCATCTGATTCCCTGCATACTGACCGTACTGATTCCCTGCATACTGAACCAACTGATTTTGCATATTTTGATTACCCATGTGAAATCCAGTAGCATATCCCTGCTGATTCCCTATAACTCAAACCATTTGGCCTCCATTGCCCATATTGAAACTCGGCTGAGCAATCTGCTTGTTATGAGTGTTCGATGAAATCCTTTGGTTGTTGTTAGTTGGTGTAGAATAACGTCCTTGGAATGCCTTTGTCAGAAAAGCAAACGCTTGTGTCAAGGCTGCAGTAGCTTCATCATTGTCAGTGAATTCTGGTTCTTGGAATTGTGGGTATTGTTGTTGTGGAATAACATGTTGTTGTTGTTGTGGGTAGAATTGTTGTTGGTAGACAGGTGTTTGTTGTTGAATGTATGATGGTTGCATGTAGTTGTGAGTAGAAGATGATGATGGTTGTTGTGTGTTCACTGGTAAAGGTGTTGGTGTATTAGCCATTAATGTTAGAGGATCATGCTTTTTAGCAAGTAATTCAACCCTTACTTCATTAGCTTCATCTTGATTTTGCTTCAAGAAGTCGTACAACTGATCATAAGTCACTTCATGCAAATTCTTTGTCTGATAAACAATAGTGACGTATCTTCCCCATTCTGGTTGTAACTCATTTAGAAAATTGGTGTTGTTAGCAATATTTGTCTGACTGAGGTTGTGTCTCGATAAATCATTCATGATCTTACAGAACATGTGGTAGTACGACTCTATGGATTCACCAGGAATTGAACTAAACTTGTGAAGTTCCTTAAGCAATTGTGTTTCCATTTCCTGTTTCCCGATGTCTGTCCCATACATTAACTTCTTGACTCTTTCCCAGACTGCATGAGCACTTACTTCACTATCAACAGTAGCATAAGTAGTTTTAGGTAAACCAAGAACCACGAAATGAAACGCCTGATCATCAGCTGCAATATGTTGTCTGTCTTCCTCAGTGTACTCAGTCTTATTCTGATCTCTGTAGTATGGTTGTACTAGGGGGGTTCCATTTGGATCACCAGGGTCTAGTACTTCTCTTGGTTTGAAGGGTCCTTCCACAATGGATTTGATGAGAAGTTTTCCATTTGGTTTGCTCTTAAGATAGCGCATCATACGACTAGCCCATTGTGAGTATCCACCATTTGACAGCATGGGAGGTCGGTTTTCGGCACCGGCAGCATGAATATCTTGTTGTGTTGCCATGGATTGACTTCTAAGTGAAAAGTTGTTCTTATGATCTTTTGAAAGATAACAAAGGTTGTTGTTGTAGATTAGATGGTTTTGGTGAAGTTGAAAATTCGTTCTCGTTTGATTTTAGTGATTTCGTATTTTCCCTCCAAAAATTGAATATGAAAATTTTCTTTCTCAAAATTTGAAAATCACTATGAAATGCAATTCTAAAGTAACCAGAAAAATTTGAGTTTTAAATTTTTTTCGCCAAATTTTAACGATTTTTTTTTAATTTTGGCCTAAAAATTTGAATTTTTTGTCAAAATTATCAACGTTATACCAAAATTTGAATCTCACATAAAAATTGAACGTTTAGTCTCCTGTTAAAATTAAATTTTACTCAAATAAATTTTTTTTACTAACTCGGTAAAGTTCACAAACTCGATAAGATTGTTACTCGGTAAATCTTGTCTAACTCGAAACTGCTCTAACTCGATATTGTCTCTAACTCGATACTGTCTCTAACTCGATAAAATTTCTAACTCGATAACCTAATGAAATTTCGGCAGCGTTTCGTTTAGTAAAACCAAAGTGAAATCCTTACTTGATAAACGATAAGGTGATTTAGCAAACTCGCTAAAATGGCTAACTTGCCAAAACAGAACACTAACTCGGTAATTCACGATGAACAGTAACGAGATCCGAAAAACAGCCTTAAAACCTAGTTTTTTTTCACCAAATCTAACCTAAAACAACCAAATATTATCCTTAGGCGATTGATACCACTTGTAGGACTATAGAACAACCTTAAACACTAAAGAATGAAGCGTAAATCTAGAGAGAGAGAGAGTGGGAAGGAACTCTAGTGTGTGAAATGAAGAAACTATGTTATTACAAAGAGAACCAACCTCTTCCATGAGGATTACAAGAGTATTTATAGTGGTTGTCTAGAGCTTCACATATCTTTGAAATTATTACATAACTAGCCTTTAGACTTTATAAAATCATGAAAACTAAACATAAACTTTATCATAATGATATTCTAAATCAACCTATTACATAATATTAATGACCGACACTTTCTATAAATAAAATACGATTCTAACATATAGTGTCTTGTTGCAACAGTTATCGGCGATGTGAGGGGAAGAGGGCTTCTGCTTGGAATTGAACTTGTATCTGATCGTGAGTTAAAGACTCCAGCACCCCAGGAAACTTTGCATGTTATGGAGCAAATGAGAGGTCTTTTTTTCAGTTACTTTGTAATATCATCGACTAGTTAATATTTTGGGTACGGGGTCGAAATGTGTTGGGTTGGTCAAACTTCAAAGCATGTTTTTGTTAAGAATTCTAAAAGATTTCAGACGTCTTATGCAATGGATATACACTTCAGCGATTTTTGACCATTTCCTGTTAGGTTAATCTTATTCTCTGTTTTCTTTTACCCATTATAATAAAACATAACCCAATCGACCCATTCAGAAGAAATGAGTCAAAATGCCTCATCTAACTCTTCTTCAATAGCTACCTTTGTTTATACCTGCTCGCTTGGTTGTAGATATGGGAGTACTAATCGGGAAAGGTGGAGTTAATGGGAACATATTCAGGATCTCACCAGCCCTGTGTTTCACAAAAGAAGATGCAGGTTTCATTTTTTTCCCTACTACTTCTACTATAATTTTTTTAAAATACCATGATTCTGCAGCTTCAAAATTGACAAATAAAATATTTACAAACATTTACCATTTAGAGCTTGTCATAGTATAAACATTTTGAAAGATCAAATATAATGTCAATTTTAAGTTTCTCGATCTATGCTTTGTAGATTTTCTTGTGGCTACAATGGACTACATAATGTCAAAGATGTGAAGCCAGTGACACCCGCATAAGCTGCTACTAATTTGCAGGCACATGGTAGATTAAACTTAGGTTGTGTAGCTTCTTTGTAGATCTTGAAACTGTTACGTTTTCTTTATAAACAGCCTAGTTGTTAGTAATTTGTTTTAGCAATAAATGTAAGTTTATATCTGCCATAGTGCTAATAAGATTCATTTGCTTATCATATGCTTGGTATATTTGTAGTTACTCATTTATCTAAATGCTGAAAATACCTCGGTCAAACTGTAGTGAAACTCATACACGTATGATCAATTGTGCTTGCTAGCGTGTATTCAACCAATTTGATACCCAGAAATCCAGAATCTCGAACGAGGAATAAGAGTTGGAACATATGCATAACAAGAAATCTTAGACATAGTACGACATTCTTGATTGGTGTCGAGCAAACATAATAAAGATCAGCCAGTCACATGTCTAGAAAACTAAGACATATTTCAGTCGGTACAACCAAAATTACTGTATTCCGATAAACCCATACATTTTGATCATAACCTCAATTACCAGTCATTGTGGTTGTATCGGAATACAGTAATTTTGGTTGTAATAACCAAAAACAATTACCAGTCATTTTGGTTGTATATACTAAACATTAAAAAAACAGATGACATGTAATAAAAACAATTACCAGTAATTTTGGTTGTAATAAAAAATAATCAAATAGCTTCTATGAGTATTGACATGTAATGTATACGATGTTCATTAGTATATACTATATATAACCTCAATTACCAGTCATTTTGGTTGTATATACTAAACATTAAAAAAACAGATGGTGGATTTATCTTCATTATTGGAGTTGGTGACTCTATCTCAATCACATGATAGATGGATTTGTGACTTAACTGGAGATGGGGTATTTCGGGTAAAAGAGGTACGTAATTTTCTTGATAATTTATTTCTTCCTTCCCATGTAGAACCGACGAGATGGGTGAAATGCATCCCAATCAAGATTAATGTTTTTGCTTGGAAAGCACGGCGTGATTTTCTTCCTACTAGAGTTAGTCTTGCTCGTAGAGGAATTGAATTAGAATCTTATTCGTGTCCGTTATGTTCTGCTGCTGAGGAAGACATCAATCATATTCTTTTCGGGTGTGATTTGGCTCATAGCATTTTCCGTCGGATATGCCGTTGGTGGGATCTTGATTGGCAGGTTTTGGTGAATTTTTCCGATTGGGATTCTTGGTTTTCTTCGATTCGGCTTTCAATGAAAGTTAAGTTATTGTTGGAGGGTGTTTGCTACATTGCGTGGTGGTTTATTTGGGGGTTCAGGAACCGTACCATTTTCGATGAGACATCTCCTAGAAGATTGGTTCTTTTCGATGATATTGTTTCTTTCTTTTTTAATTAGTGTTCTAGTAGATGTAATAGGGTGTTTTCATGGGATTCTTGGTTTAAAAATCCTAACCTTATTTCCTTGTAATGTTCTTCTAGCGTCTTGCTAGTTTTTTAATAAAATCTTTGCCGTTCAAAAAAATAATAATAATACACGTTATTCTTATATTATATGTGTGGTCTCAATATCTACTATGCTTTAAAGTTGGATTTTATAGTAACTAATTAAATATGGGTGATGTATTTAATTTTCTTGAGGGAATTCTTTATATTTTTTATGTTTTATTAATAAGGATGGAAAATTCCCAAATTCCCATATTTCTCCAAAACATGGTTAAACACTATTGTATACTATGCATTAAAAATTTGGATTTTGAAAAAATATACAAATATGTAAGTTTGAGTGAGTATATATGCAATTTCCCTTACGTTTATAAAGCGTTTAGGCCTCTCAAGAAGACTGATCCAGCAATAATTGCATATTTTGGACAACGATTGAATATGCACGTGAGAGAAGAAGGGCTAAGAAAGAATTTCCTTTTGTATAAATATCAACATCTTAGTCCACTAAAGATAATGGCACACCTCGTACCTTGAAAACAAACCAACTTTTTTTGGAATGACGAAAACGTGGTTTCTTAAAACCTCATATGGAACTGGACCAACCACGTACACTACATGTTTGGGCCACAACGTATTAAAGTTATAAGACCATATATACCGATGAACATTTGTACGAGAAACACATGTAGCTAAGTTCAACTTTTAGTAAAGTGGTTACATTTCTCACCATGCTCATCTTCATTCTCTTTATCATGTCATTATTCATCTTCTTCCTCAGTGGCTGCACGTATTCCAAACCACGCCCACCACTTCCGCCGGGGCCGAAACCCCTGCCCTACATTGGGAGCTTAATCACCATGCTTCAAAACAAGCCTACGTTCAGATGGATTCATGCAATGATGGACGAAATGAATACCAATATCATATGTATTCGTCTAGGAAATGTGCATGTTATAGTCGTGAGCGATCCAAAGATTGCTTGTGAGTTCCTCAAGTACAAAGATGAGATCTTTGCTTCAAGGCCAGATTGCATGTCGGGCTACTTGATCAGTGGTGGTTACTTGAACATTGCTCTTTCTCCAATGAGTGATCATTGGAAGAAGATGAAAAAAGTCCTAGCCACCGAGATTATCTCAGCGGCTAGGCATAAGTTGCTTCAAAGCAAGCGTGAAGAAGAAGCCACTAATCTTCTTAGGTATGTTTTGGTCTTTTAAAAATGCAAACTGTTATCACAGAATGTGTTGGATATATATAAACTTATTTGAGGAGATTTGTAGGGTATCGTGTTTTGAGAAAGCAATTGGTAGAGTTTAATTCAAAAAGCTTATGTGTTTTTTATGGAAGAAATACGTTAAATAGCATAATATATTTCGTCTCTCGAAGCATTTTAAAACCATAACCTATTATTATTATTATATTTTTTGAACGGCGAGTTAGTAGTTAGTGATCCGAGCCCACATTTACATCCAATTGGGCAGTATACAAGCCCCGTACCTTTCTTCTTAGGAGATAAACCCCACTCCTGCTTCTATTTATTTCGGGCCCCTGAAGGTCCATGGTGAGACTCGATCCTGAAACCTTTCTAAAGTAACCTCCCAAGGTTACCCTTGGTAGCCAACATGCTTAAACTTGCGCAGACCCCCTCTAAATCAACACACTCCAACTATGTAAGCTTAAAATTATATCACTATCTATACTATTTATCAAGGTTGCAAAAATCGCGAATCGCTAGTTGGGCAGTTGACCTTCTTATAGCTTGTAATCGGTATAGACGGGATTAATAGGATTGATATTTTTGACAAGTTTTAGGTATTTTCGGCAAAATTTTCCTTAAAACCCCATTTTGTAATAGATATAAACAACGACTATAAGTCATTAAAACAAATTTACGGCGAGTTTTGGGTATTTCCGGCAAAATTTGCAGGTTTCCGGAAAATTTGGCCACCGTTGACTGTCATTGACCGTCATTTACCATAGTTGACCGATTTACATAAACCATAAAGGTTGGCGGTCTTGTAGCGCCTAGCCAGCGATTAATCGGCCTTGTTTTGCAACACAACTATTTATACTACATTATAAAGCATTTAATACATGCTAAAAAGTAGTTTTAAAATTTTCAATCAACACACTTATTTGAAATTGTGTTGTTTACAACCTCTGTTGTAAAAATAGGTCCAGGCGGCCAATTAATCCTCACATAATCGCTGATCGCTCACTAAGTGCCTTGATTTATCATAATCGGCCTATTTAATCATTTTGGTCAAAGATCGCTTAAAAATTAGTCAACAAATCGATTAATCAGACAAAATCGGTCTAATCGAACAAAATGGCTTAAAAATCAGTCAACAAAATCGCTTAAAAATTAGTCAAAATCGCTTAAAAATTGGTCCACAAACTGATTAATCGGACAAAATCAACCAAATATTGCTTAAAAATAGTCAACAAACTGAGTAATATCTATGTTTGACTTTAAACTTTATAGAATTACGTATTATGTTTATATTTGAACACCTAAAATATTTGAACTTTGATGCATTATACTTATTGCATACATATAATATAATATAATATCTAAAATTACAATTTTGTGCATAAAAATTTCAATCCGATTAATCCCCGCCTAACCGATTAATCGCTAGGCCCTACCCGACCACCTCACTAGCGCCTAGCGCATTTTACAACCTTGTTTACAACATAGTAACATTAGCACTACAACATTTTAAAGCACCTCTTATAGACATTGTTCTACAAAAAAAGAAAAAATAAAATACAATGTAATTTAACCAAAAAAAGTTCTAAAACCATAACTACCATTTTAATTCATGTTTTTAATATACTAGCATATTTTAATACAATAAATTGAATGATAAATCATATTTAAATTTTTTGTAATATTTGTAATTATTGTAATAAATTTGTGATTGTGTATATGATAAATGATATCTTATATTTGAATTTTTTTACTATAATTTTATGATGTTTTCAATGCTATAAAATATTCAACCACCGTGAATAAAATTATCAATCATCACGTGGTCTCGTTTTTAGACTTTTTCTTTTTAAATAGAACGGTAATCCTTTTGCACACCTGTACCACATATCTCACAAATGCCTCCAACATAACTTTTAGACTATTTGATCTCGCCGTCGCATTGGGCAAGCAACATATTTGTAAAATAAATTAATAATACTTGTTTTGTTTTTATATTTTATTGGGCAAGCAACATATTTGTATAATAAATTAATAATACTTATTTTGTTTTTATATTTTAATATTATACTGTAACAATTTTTCGTATAATATTTCTTGAAAATATATTTACTTAAAGGTTACCCATCACTGCAATGCGTGGATACCCAGCTAGTCGAGATAATGTATTTAGGACTTTTATAAATAAAAGTCTTGAACTTTTTAAGTTTACACAACTTGCTACATTTTGTAAGTTTTAAAACCAAAATTTAAAATCCACTATTTACAAATTACTTAATACTAGTAGTGTACCAGCGCGTTGCGGCGGTGGGTACCATGTGATTAGAATCCAAACACCAACAATATAACAATGGCGAGCTGAGTAACAGAGAAAAACAAAAAGAAAATGATCCCGGTTTAGCCATGTTCGCCCGACTTTTCCTCTAGTTCATTTTCGGACGGCTTTTAATGGCTAGCAAAACTGGTGGCGACTTCAGTTTTCGGTTGACCCCGTTGGTCCGGTTCGGTTTTCAAAACCATATGTACCATCAACTTGTTAACATATAAACTGTACGAAACTTTATGTGTTTTATTAGTTTGTACAAGATGTATAATAATATGTATTTTTTATTTTAGTGGTGTTTTAAAAATAAAATTATTAAAAGAGTTGAAAAGACAATAGATGAATGTGTTGGTAGATTGTGGTTAATTAGTTTATACTTTGTGTTTTAAGTGTTGTAATACTTAATTTTCAAAATCTTAGTCAATTAATGCCAGAAAAGTGATTCCTACGTTATATGTAGCTTTGTTACACAAAAAAGTGATTCCTACATTAGTTAATGAGCCAACTATCCAACTATAATGCCACACCAATACTATCCTACAGTTGAAACGAGAGGCCTTCGGATGTTCAAGCTAGAAGACCCTTAGTAAATATATCCGCATACTAAAACGTGGATGGAAGATGAAGCACACTAATCTGACTGGAAGCAACATACTTACGGACAAAATGGATGTGAATCTCGATGTTTTTAGTACGCTGATGCTGAACAAGATTGGTAGACGAATACACAACACTGACATTATCACAATTGACAATAGTAGCAATAGATAAAGGAGCATGCAACTCAAGTAATAGAGTCCAAAGGTACGCAGTTTCAACACAACATTTGCAACACCATGATATTTTGCCCCAGCATTGGAACGAGACAAGATAACTTGTCGCTTTGCAGACCACGATAAAATATTATCACCAAGAAACACACAATACCCGGAATTGACCGACGAGTAACAAGGCAACTAACCTAATCAACATCAGTAATAGGCACTAAGCTGAGCAGTAGACAAGACATGAAGCTAGAGACCAGAATTAAGAGTACCACGAATATAGCGCAATGAAAAACAAATAAGGACGTATCAATTTTGCTGTGATGGAAATCGATTCAAGCAACAAAGCTAGCTAAATGCTGAAACCATGCACGAGGGGCTTGTTTAAGCCCATATAATGATCACTACAAATGACAAACACAATAAGGGTGATGAGAATCAACAAATCCAGGTGGCTGATGCATATATACTATCTTAGATAAGTGACCATGAAGAATGACATTCTTCACATCAAATTGATGAATAGGCTAGCCCTGTTATACCGCAAGACTCAAGTCAGTACGAATGGTAGATGGCTTAACCGCCATACTAAAAGTCTCATCAGAATCAATCCTCTGTTGCTGACTGTGTACATTGGTAACTAGCTGAGCTTCGTACCTGCTTAATGAACCATCTCCATTAAACTTATGCCTAAAAAGACACGTGGAACGAGCAACATTCACGTTAGCTAGACAGGGCACAAGAGTCCATGTTCCATTTGAAATCAAAGCATTATACTAATATACCATAGCCTTTTGCCAATTCGGATCACTAAGGGCGTGTATGTGAGAAAGAGGAAGAGGGGAAGTGGTAGTAACATGACAGTTCATGCGTTCAAGATGTTTATTGGGCTTACGGTAAATCTTGGGTGGATAGATGTATGTGTGGGGAAGTGGATTGGGTTGGAGAAGTGGGATATATTTTTGGGTCGGGTGTGTGGGTAGGCTGATTGGTATCAAAGCAAAAACAATAGGGACTAGGACCTGGTTTTAGGCTGGGTGAGTTAGTTTAGTAGGGATTGTTTATAGGTTAGGTAGGTTGGTTGTTTGTGGGAACCGGTTGTGGGCCTAATGAGTTGGGTATGATGTTAGTAAATAAAACATCATAATTTGGTGGTATTTGGTGTCATGGACCCGAAAGGCAATGCCTCCTCATAAAAAGATAACATGTCAAGAAATAATGATTTTATTAGTTGACAAGTCAAGACATCGATAACCACAATGCAAGGCGGGGTACCCAAGAAATACACATGCGTTTGATCGAGGTTGATGCTTATGATCAAAGTATATATGAAGATAATAAAGGTACCCAAGTACACGTAAATGATCATAGGTGGATTGTTGATTATAAAGCTTGGTAAAGTGTATTTCATTATTAATGGCGATGGAGGGAAGGATATTTAAAAGATGAATTGGAATGTTAATTTCTTTGACCCAATAAGAGGGAGCTATATGTGCTTGAAAAAGCAAGGTACGGGTTATGTTATTAAGTGTATGTAACATACATTTGGATTTTCCATTTTGTTGGGAATTCATGGGACAAGAAAACTGAAACTGGATGCCATGTTCGTGAAAAAGTGTGTGGAAGCAGGTATTATCATACTCACCCCCATGGTCACATTGCAAAGCCTTTATATCAACATTAAATTGTTGATTTACATAAGCACGAAAAACAATAAAAGTATTAAACAAATCATACTTGTTAAGAAAAGGATATACCCAAACATAATGAAAGAAATGGTCCAAAAATATAACATAGTATTTAAATCCACTTTTACTCAAAAGAAGGGATGTTCACAAATCCGAGAGGATAATTTCAAACACAAACACAACATTCAACTCATAACTGTAAAATAGAAGCTTTATATGTTTACCTAATTGACAAGCATGACACAAAGTGAAACTTTGACTTATTATATGAAATAAAACGACTAGACTCTAAACGATGAAGCACATCTTCACCAAGATGCCCAAGGCATATGTGCCATGTAATAGGACTCAATGAAAGAAAAGCAAAAGTTTTGGGAGATGATGGTTGTTGGGTAACTGGGTAGAGATCTACGGTACTATCACAATGGACAAGAAGCCTACGGGTCTGGTAATCCTTCACAGAAAAACTATATGCATCAAATTCAATAGAAATATCATTATCACGAGTAAATTTACGAACAAAAAATAAAATTTTAATGATATTAGGTGTGACAAGAATATGATGAAGGTGAAGGGTTTGTAAGGATTGTACAAAAGGTTATGACCCGTGCTAGTCACAGGTTTAGATTGGCTATTACAAAAAAATACAGACTTATAAATTCCTTGAATGCTAAAAGAAGTGAGCATACCTATGTTGTCAACTAAATGAAGGGAAGCCCTTGTATCCATATTCCACGCAGGGTCCTGATGTATCATAGTCTGAAATGCCTATGGAAGCAAAGTAGCTTGAGAAGAATACATATGGAAATAATGTACACATATTTTCCTGGTACATTGCTGGACTCTCTTATTGGGCGTGTGGACTAGTAAACTGATAATGGGCTAGATAAAGAGTCTGCTGGACCGGTAAGGCAATAGGCTGATGTGTTACTTGGGTGTGAAGGATCTAAACATATGCCTTGTTTTAGATTGATACTTTGAGTATATGCTAACTATCGTGCGGAATTTACTAGTTAACACTTAGAAAATATTGTATGTGTAATGTAGAAGAAACAATGAGACAGAAACATTGTATACTCACCACCAAAACAAGCTTCAATATTATTAAAATAATACGAGTGATCTTTGCTATCACTAGGGTTACAACCTTGAAGATATTCTATGTATTCGTATATTTCTGTATGCTTCTATATCTTTTCTCTTAACCTAGAAGCTCCTTTTATAACACACAAGGTGTCTTGTACAAGATAACTATACTAGAACAATATACGTATCATTCTAATCATATAAAATATTAATGCAATCCATTCCATAATTATCTTGAACACGTCTTAACATTTGATCACAATCTCATAATCAGTACTAACTTTCTGAGCTGAGCAGTGCAAACTAAGTTTGTACTGTCAGTGTAAACTTCCAACATTTTCTTCTTTAAGCTTGACAGTTACAACTGTTAAGTATAATTCCTAACATTTGGCCACCTGAAGTGGAACATGGGTTGGTGAAGTTCAGAAGTAGTAGCCATATGAGCTTGGGGTGACTGGGCCAAAAACATGGGCCCTAGAAACATATCCATGTTGGGCTGGACTGCAAAGGGTGTACTAATGCCTACTAAGTGAAAACAAATGTGAGCTACTAGTAGACTGGCAAAGGTAGTGGACCTACTGTTGTTTTGTGAGCCACGATTAGTTGCCTAGACTATGGACCACGATTGGTTGCGGAGAATGTGGAAATGGTAGAGACGGTAGGGGGAGGGTTTGAATACGTTACCGTTTAAAACTTAAAACTTTTGTATCAAATATAGTATATACTATATGACTTGCTAATCTCGCGAGAATGCATTTAACGTATTATGGCATGTAAGACCAACCCCTTAATCTCACATAGGATTTCTGCAAGATTAATGATTTTTAACAAATCAAGTTTCACCATTATTAGTCCGATTTATTTTTCTTTTATAAAAACATCCTTAAGACAAGTACACAACACAATAATAAATAACAAGCACAAAGACAATCAATAATATAAAGCAAGAATAAAAGTAAAGCGATAAGTGAAAAGGATATGTAAACCGACATGATGATTTATAGTGGTTCGGTCACAAAGCTCCTCTTTGGCCTACCCTACTCCCTGAGTAGCCAACTCGAGAGTTACTTCACTAGATAAACAAACTCCATTCTCGGTGGAGAAACCTTACACAACGTTGCTTACACTTTATCGGGTACAAAGCTAAATACTGGGTTCTTTCACGAGGTAGAACCAAACCTACGTCGCCTACACTTTATCCGGTACAAGGCTAGAGACCGGGTTCTTCCACAAGGTAGAACCAAACCTACATCGCCTACACTTTATCCAGTACAATGCTAGATATCGGGTCCTTCTTCGGGAACAACTAAACCCGTTATGTTATGTGGCCCAACATAACAAACCTTGTGTTCTATGGCACAAACACATAAACCATTTAATCTAGATAGAGATACAAGATGATGATACAAGATATGATCCAAGACAAAGTGTCTAATGGATATGAATGTCTAATCTAAATAAACGTCCATTAATAGAAAGCCTTCAATGAATGAAGATCACAACTTCCATAAACTTGTTGTGATAGATCTTTATGTATGTATTATTGTGGTGGATGAGGATGCAAGATCTCTAAGCTTGCTTTGGAGAATCACTTTAGTAGATAAGGTATCAAGAAATCTAAGCTTGCTTTGGGTGAATAATAGGTTTTGGGTTATAGATTCTGGGTCTTGGGTTATGGTCCATGGGTCATGCGATGTCATGCATGATGTCAAAGACATCTTGGGTCATGGGTTATGGCCTTTGGGTCATGGATTATGGACTTTGGGTCATGGGTCATAGATTTTACTCATTGTGATGTCATGCATGATGCAACGAACATGGGCCATGGGTTTTGGGTCATATGTCATGGGTTATCGGTTATGTGGTTTATGGATTACCCAACACATTTTATTTAACTATTTATTTTCCTAACACATGTATATGTATTATCTAGTTGAAATAAAATGTAAGTAACAAAAGTTACTTAGAAGTGTTTTATGTAAGTAGTTTTGGTTTTATATAAACTATTTTACTAGATGTGTATACTGGTTTATTAAGGGTTTGATCTTAACGGAACATAACAAACATGTACGAACTTGTGTTGTATCATACGAAGACTCGAGGAAAGGTGTTGAATGAATGTTGAGACTGTATATTTTACGTTATGTATTACAAAATACATGGTTTTTCGTCAATCTAAACAAACAAGACTGTGTAGATTAAATATCGTAATATTTGCACTAACAATCTCCCCCTTATTGATGATGGAAAAATACATGTAAACGTAATAGATAAGTAAAATGTTAAAGCTACTTATATTCGTACTATCTTTATTTAAATTTACCTTATTCATTTACACTCTTCTCCCCCGTTTGTTGAAACAAAAAGGGTGTGTCCTTAGAGTTAAATTTCATTTTTCCCCAAAAAGACAAGCTTGCATCATCCCTAGTGAAGTTAGATTTACCACTGCTTATTGCTCCCCTAAGCCTAGCTTGGAGGACTTGTATGAAAGAAGCGTGATCTCGTCTTGTAAGAAAAACCTTGAGAAACACAAGAGAAGGAAAACTACATGAAAGCTATAAGAATGATCCTTGGATCTAAGGTTAGAGAGATATAAGAATGATAGATATTAGAAGGATAAATGAGATGTAAATTGATGCATCTTTGCTCCCCCATGACGAGTGCTACCCCTTAGTGAGGGTGTCAAGTGTTTTAGGAATGCTAAGACAAAAGTATTGCAAACTTTTGCAATGATTTGGCTTTGACGAAAGCTTCCCCTTATTGAGGACGTCAAGTACTCCTAGCGTGTTTTTGAAAATATACAAAACAAGAATTAGTGCAAAACTATATTCATCCTTGGATGAGTGAGTCATATGATGCACTCTATAGATGCTCGTCAGAAGCTCCCCTTTCCTTGAGGGTGTCAAGAAGAACCTATAAAAAGGAAGTAAACTTCATCCAGAGACAACTATGCCATGTACAAAACCATGCATATGAGTGAACCTACAAAGAAAAGATTAGTGTAAAATTTCATCCATAGACGAGAGTGCCATACATATCAAAGTGTATATATGAACCTACAAAGAAAAGATTAGTGTAATCATATTACTTGCATCATCGTGGTTGGTTGTAAGGTTTGTTCAAGGTTGAAAGAATGTATTTGTGAATGACACGCATTTCATTACGACATTCACTTTGGTTTTGACAACATAGATGCATGTGGAAGATGGTTCAACAACCATGGATTGTAGTGAGACACTAGTAGTTTGTGGTTGACACAAGTAGGTTGTGGTTGAGTATTGTTAGTTCTCATAGGTAAATCTTCTAAAAAATTCAAGAAAGGACGAGGTGAGGTGTGGGGTGTATCAAAGGTGACTCTACGAGATTCGACAGAGATGAATTGCGGCAGAGTAGTAGTGGTAGAAGTGATGAGAGGTCAAGGTTTACTAGGTAAAAGAGAAGTTAAAGCACTTGAGATGGTAGACATGATGACTTTGTGAGTAGAGAAAGAAGTGGATGAAGATGGTGAGGATAATGCAAGATGAAGAATATGAAAAATGTGTGATTGAGCACATATTGACTTGATAATGAAATCAACCATTGTCAACCTACACAAATCCAAATAAGTTAGTACAAAAGGAAAACATTTATATCAACTAGTACAAACAGAGAAATTGTTCACATAATATCATGGAAATAACAAAAGAAAAACACATAAATGGTCACATATACGAAACACGTTTATAAATATAAAAATTTTATTCTACCATGAATGTCGCAACAAGCTTAAAGAGTAAGACCAAAGAACAAGGCCTTAAAATAAACGGGTAATCCTATGTGTTGAGCTAGTGTTTGAATGGAGAAAGGAAGATTATAGATGAAATAATCTATTTTTAGCAACTCTATTTGCCCGGATACACCGGATCCTTTTCAGAAAGGATCCGACTAGCTCTAGCCAAGGGATTCGGCTAACTAAGATAGAAAAGAAGAGAAATGATTAACTTTAGCCTATATAATTTGGGGTGATCAGTGTAAGGAGGTGTCTTAAATAGTAGAAATCCTGAGAACTAAAGACTAATGATGAGAAATGGCTGATGATGGATTTTTATATGGAGGTGAGAGCTAGAGAGAGCTAATAGATGACTAAGAAAAGATTTAGTTGGCATAAGAAGTTATCTTTAGAGATAAGAGTTAGTAGGTGATGAGAAAAAATAAATAGAAAGTTTTCTAAAAATTATAATAATTGAAAAGTTGATTTTAGAGCATTTTGAAGAAGAAATGGGTAAAAGAAATTTAGGAAAAATATAATTAATAGGAAAGAAAATAACTTAAGATGAGAGGAAGAGTGTGGAGGCACCAGAGCAGAAGATGGTGAGTATTTGAGAAATGATAAATCAAAAATATATAATAACGATCCTAAGTCAAAAGCATAGGAACATACAGAATCTACTAAGGCTGAGGATAGCTTAATTATGATTAAGAGAGTATTAGAAACTAATCTAATAAGGTTCGGAGAATGAAAGAGAGGTAGAAGGGTATAAAGTCTATGTCTGTGCAGCCGGTTCCTCCGGATCCATTTCAAAATGGATTCGGCTAGTTATCCCAAAGGGATCCGGCGTCTGAGAGCTAAAACAACACAGTGGGCTCGCAAAAATAACTCACACCTATCAAAACTCAAAACGAGTTTACATAATAGTAAGTGTTGAAAGAGACGGTCTAGAATAGTAAATTGTGTTCACTAACAATGACGTGCAATGTATGTGTCAATAGAGAGGTTGATATATGATGGTGTTCTAGACAGTAGAGTTATGATGTGCTAGTTTAGGAAAATCCTAGGCTTCTTTAACTTAAGATCCAGAAGGTAGAGTTGTTGGTTGTGAAGATGAAGAAGTTGTCAACCACATGATGTGTTCTTCTTTTGATGAAGTATTGATGAAACATAAGTGTTCGATTAGAAAGGCTTGAAGCAAGAGTGGTTATGTAAGTTGGTTTTAGCTAAGAGATATTTACCTATGTGTTGGTATTTGAAGAGTAAGAAACACATATATATACATTCTTAAAAGATAATTATGCGAATGAATTTCCCTCCCCCATAATTGGTGGATATCCAACATAATGAGTTTAACAAAAGATAAAGAAGATAAGGAAGTAGATTGTTTAGAAGGTTGTTTCAGTTTAATGAAGGCGATGAGCTAAGTATAGTCATTCAGGATGGTGATTAGCATACAATGAAATGTATCTCTTCTCAATCAAAGTAAGATAATCGCTTGATGAGGCAAGTGGTTGTGATTGGCTAACAAAAGGAAAATCAAATTTACTACTTGTTTGATTAGTAATCTAAAGACAACGCAAAGTATTGCCATTGTAAACTTACTTTAGGAAAACATAGGAGTAGAGATTTTTCAAGTGAGAGAATGAATATGAGACTATTACTAGCGGTGCTCAATTAAGGCTAAACACGACCATTTTTACGGGTAATTCTACATACCCAAGTTCTCTCTAGGAAGCAATTCAACCGTTAGGTCAAATTGAGTTTCTAGTGAAATAAGTTCTCCAATATTCATTCTCAAGTTAGGAAAATTTTTATTCCTACAATGGCCTATCGAAGAGTAACAATGATGATACTTTGCTTCGTTTTATTATCATTATACCTAATGCAAATGCATAACAACTAAGGTGACGCAGATGTCATGTTAAAAGGTTTATAAATTGGTGTGATGATTTTTAGAGATAAAGACGGAAGCAAACAATATGTTTCAATATAGAGTGTGGGATGTGGGGTTTCAAATTATGTTGTTGGAAAGCTCGAGTTTGGATTTTCAGATATGACTAATTATATTTGCATTACAAAATAATTTACTTGAGCATTTCGGATGAAACAATCAAGTTGTCAATCCTACTATGAAGCTTAAAATGCGATCATGGAGAAGAAGACGGGAAGATACAACATTAACACAAGTGTGGGTTATGATCCGATGTACATTCTTGTCATTTCAGAAAACAACACAAGAAAAGATGAAATCAAGAAATCATCTAACATATAAACACATAATAAACTTATGTTGTACAAATAAAAAAGCAAAAAAAAAAAAAAAAAAACTATTTGAGATAAGCATACGATCAAGTAATGGAAGGTAAAACAATTTATCATTTAGCATAGCGTATGAAAGTTCTTTTCATAAATTTCTGTTAAATATAAACATGTATACCAAGCTTGATTAGTTTACTTTATATTTATAAATATGACCAAAACCATAGTTTCAAAAGATAACACGCTAATTTTTAAAGATGAAGACATCCGTCTCCAATTACTAAGAGTTTGTCCAAATGTTATGACCAAAATATGACTTTCTATTATAAATCAAAGATTCTGTAAAAATTTTTTGAATCAGTTTATGAAATTATTTTTATATGAAAGTAGACTCAAATACCTTTAAAATGATAGATGACACGACTTCTACGAACTTACGCTTAATTAGTTATGAATTTGTGAAGTTTATCAAAAGCTGTCCTCTATACAGATAGATCCGCTAGATCCCTTCCAAAAGGTATCCGCGAATTTGACAAAGATTCACAAAAACACATTTTTGACCTAACTAAAAGGTTTAACCTTTGTAGGCTTTTTAGTGAATTTATATTACCCATTTTAATCATTATTCAAGCTTGAATAACAAGATATCTAACAAGAAAAAAAATCAAAAAAACACTTTTCATATTATGCTCAACTTCATAAAAAATTTGATACAAGGACCTTACTCGGTAATAAAAACTCATTTGTTTTAAAACTAGAACCAACCCGCTTTGATACCAACTTTGGAAACGGTAGAAACAGTAGAGGGGAGGGGTGAATACGTTTTCGTTTAAAACTTTAAAATTTTGTATCAAATATAGTATAAACTATACGACTTGCTAATTTTGACGTGAGGATACATTTAACGCATTACGGCATGTAAGGTCAACCCCTTAATATCACATAAGATTCCGCAAGATTAATGTTTTATAAAAAGTCAAGTTTCATCATTATTAGTCCGGTTTATTTTTCTTTTATAAAAACATCCTTAAGACAAGTAAACAACACAATCATAAATAACAAGCACAAAGACATTCAACTATATACAGCAAGAATAAAAGTAAAGCAATAAGTAAAAAGGATATATAACCGATATGATGATTTATAGAGGTTCGATCACAAAGCTCCTCTTTGCCCTACTCCACTCCTTGAGTACCCAACTCGAGAGTTACTTCACTAGATCAACAAGCTTTATTCTTGGCGGAGAAACCTTACACAATGTTGCTTACACTTTATTAGGTACAAGGCTAGGTACCGGGTTCTTCCACAAGGTAGAACCTACGTCGCCTACACTTTATCTGGTATACGGCTAGATACCGGGTCCTTCTTCGGGTACAACTAAATCCGTTATGTTTTGTGGCCTAACATAACAAACCTTGTGTTTTATGGCACAAACACATAAACCATATAATCTAGTTAGAGATACAAGATGATGATAAAAGAGATGATCCAAGACAATGTGTCTTAAGGATATGAATGCCTAATCTAAATAAACTTCGATTAATAGAAAGCCTTCAATGAATGAAGATTACAAGTTCCCTAAGCTTGTTGTGAAAGATCTTCGTGTATGTGTTACTGTAGTGGATGAGGATGCAAGATCTCTAAGCTTGCTTTAGAGAATCACTTCAGTAGATAAGGTTGCAAGAACTCTAAGCTTGCTTTGGAGGATCACTTCGGGAGTATGCTTACAACAAAATGAAATTTAAAAGCATTATGATCAAGGGTTTACATTGTGAATGATTGATGTTAATGGTGGTTCTAATGGATGTTAATCTATACTAAAAACTAGTGAGAATGGAGTGTTCAAGTGCATGGAAATAGGTGTGTAAAGGTTGGTATTTATAGGCAAAAGTACCAAAAATATTTATGTCCCCAAGGATCCATTCTGAAGGGGATCCGACCCTTGTAAACCAAGGGATCCATCGAGATCCGGCCATCTGGGTGAATAATGGGTTTTGGGTTATAGATTCCAGGTCTTGGGTTATAGGTTATGGTCCATGGGTCATGTTATGTCATGCATGATGTCAAATACATCTCGGGTCATGAGTTATGGACTTTGGGTCATGGGTTATGGATTTTACCCATTGTGATGTCATGCATGATGTAATGAACATGGGTCATGGGTAATAGGTTATGGGTTATGGTTTATGGATTACCCAACACATTTTATTTAACTATTTATTCTCCTAACACATGTATATGTATTATCTAGTTGAAATAAAATGTAAGTAACAAAAGTTACTTAGAAGTGTTTTATGAAAGGAGTTTTGGTTTTATATAAACTATTTCACTAGGGGTATTTTTGGTAAAAGTGAGCTGTGAGCAGTAGCCATAACTCATAGCTCACCGCTCACAGTTTTTTAAAGAAGCATTGGAAAAATGAGCTTTTCTAAAAAATAGCATAGCTCACCGCCCCTTTGCCAAACGAACAATAAAAATCAAAAAGCTCGTTGGTCACCACTCAGTCTTTAGTTTTCCAGTTTCTAGTTTCCATTTTTCCAGTTTTCAGATTTTCAGGTTTTTTGTTTTTCAGTTTTCAGTTTTCAGTTTTTAGTTTTTTATTTTTTTACTTTCAGTTTTCTGCAATTAATGTTTGAAATCATTCTTTAATCAATACTAGACGAGTACCCGTGCATAGCAACGGGATTTTATAGCGACAAATAGTTTATTGATAAAAAAAAGTTTACAGGTTATAAACGAAAAATAATGTTTTGAAACCCGGTTCGACCCGGGTGGTTCAACCGGTTGAACCGTTCCGGTCGAAAAATGGGTCGATTTAAACCGGGTCAACTTGCTAGGTTGGGTCGAAAACGGGTCAATCCGCCGGGTTTGAAGCATCCCGGGTCAAACCGGTTTGTGTTTTAATTGGTTGTATTTAATTTGGTAGATATATTTTTAATTGGTTGTACAATGTGAATAATTTATTGTACTTTTAAGTAATGCATAATGTTTTGAAACCCGGTTTGACCCGGGTAGTTCAACCGGTTGAACCGCTCCGGTCGAAAAATGGGTCGATTTAAACCGGGTTAACTTGCTAGGTTGGGTTGAAAATGGGTCAAATTACCGGGTCAACCCGGTTTGTGTTTTAATTGGTTGTATTTAATTTGATAGATATGTTTTTTATTGGTTGTTCAATGTGAATAAATTATTTTACTTTTAAGTAATGAGGTATTTTAATTAGAGTATTAGTTACATTAATTTTCTCTTACATTTGATTTTCAATACTCAACTTTTCAAGTTTGACTATTTTTCCATTATAGATAGTATAGATTTGAAATCCTTCCATAATAAAAAAATAAAAAGTGTGAATTTTTAAGCATATCTAATTATAGATATGATAAATGCATTAAAAAATAAAAAGTGTGAATTTTTAAGCATATCTAATTATAGATATGATAAATGCATTATAATATAGTAATGTTATCTCACATTTAAAGACTAGTGTCCAGAAATTTGATACAAAATCAATTATGTGTGCTCTGGTGGATCGTTTAGGTACATCTACAACCGATGCGAGACCAATGCTGCGGTCACCAAAGGGATAGTGAACGTGAGGATTATTGCGCAACAATACACGAGCAACGTCATAAGAAATATCATATTTGGGAGTAGGTACTTTGGCAAAGGGAGTGTCGATGGAGGGCCAGGAGATGAAGAGATGGAGCATGTTGATTCATGTTTCACCATCCTTTCTTACATTTACGCATTTTGTGTAACAGATTACTTACCATGGTTGCGATGGAGAACTGATTTTGATGGGCATGAAAAGATCATAAGGAATGCTATGCGTACTGCTAGAAAGTACCAAGATCCCTTGATAGATGAAAGGATCCAACACTGGAAAGATGGTGTTATAGTGGAAAAAGACGACTTGCTTGATGTTTTCATTAACCTTAAATCAACTCAACTAACCGCAGATGAGATTAAAATTCAGCTTCTTGTAAGATAAATATCCAACGAACTTTTTGACGTCTAAATCTTTAGTTTTTTTTCTTGATATCGACTTGATTAATTTTGGTGTATCACAGGATATAATGCTAGCGAGTTCGGATAATACGCCGAATAACATTGAATGGGCTATTGCAGAAATGATAAATGAGCCGAGAATCTTTTACAAAGCAGTCCACGAGCTTGATTATGTGGTTGGAAAAGATAGATTGGTACAAGAATCTGACTTAGTTCACCTTAATTATATTAAAGCATGTGTTAAGGAAGCTTTCAGACTACATCCTATTGCACCTTTCAATCTTCCTCACGTGTCATCCGTGAACACTACTGTTGCTGGTTACTTCATACCAAAAGGTAGCCATGTGTTACTGAGCCGCCCTGGCCTAGGAAGAAACCCTAAGGTGTGGGATGACCCACTAACCTTCAATCCAGACCGTCACATGAAAGGTAATAACAAAGTGGTGCTAACTGACCACAGCCTTCAGATGTTATCGTTTAGCACTGGTCTACGAGGGTGCCCAGGAGTGTTGTTGGGTACGACCATGACCTTAATGCTGATGGCTAGGCTAGTGCAAGGGTTCACATGGGAGTTGCCACCTAATGAATCACATGTTGATCTGAATGAGAACCTGCATAATTTATGGAAGGCTAAGCCATTGATGGCCCTAGCCAAGCCTCGTCTACCTCACCATCTTTATCCCACAAGTTGAATAAGGTATGCTTACCTTATGACATATGTCGCCAAAACCTTCCATCCTTTTAGTGTGAAGCATGTTCTATATATAAATAAATAAAAGTACCCAATGAATCACATATTGATCCATTAGAACACTTTAGCTTGTGTACTGAGCTTTGTACTTTTGATTTCCCTTAAAACAATTGATCATTTATGCCATATACCTTTTGCAAAGATGGTTGTGCAGCTTACAACCCTGTACAAGATGTGCCTTTCAAGATTATTCAGAAAAATGTTTCAAGGATATTAACATTGAAACGAAATCATGAGCGTATCGATCATTTTAACAAAATTCAATTGTTTATGCTTGAACTACTAGCCCGAACATTTGATTCTAGTTGCCAGTTTAAGACCAATTCCAAAAAGTTAGTCTTTGTTTTTGTTTCAGCAAGTGTTACTTGCATACTGCATAGCCAATAGTAATTACCAAAATTATTGCATCTCCATAACCCTAAAGCATACTCTATGCAATGTAGATCCCTGCGGCAGTGCCCCTGACCCGCCGCCTTAAGATGGCAAATTGGAATTTCAAAGCATATCCATATCAACCCAAAATTGTGTTAATCCATGTACAAACATCTATATTTCAAAAATAAAAATAAAATTTTCAGGAAATCCATATATAAAGACTCAAAATTTATTCTACAACTCCAAATCAAAGAACCAAAAACAAGTATTCATCCATAGATAAATCATCAAAACATCTCAATTTAACTTTGGGCCAAAACTGAAGAGATGTAACCAAGTCCTAATCGACATGGAATTGACTTGCAATTAAAGAAAGAAAAACGCCCTTATGTCTTCCACAATAAGCCAACATGCCCAACACACATTGACTCCTATACAGTGTTGTCAATATTAAGTGCAACCCATGTAAGATAAACGAAGATCCAACTCTATATGTTTCTTGTTGTCTAGAGTCTTTGATTGACTCGCTTTGATAACACCATAGCACCAACATTAGTCGATAGATATCGAGTGAGGTTTAGATGGGCTAACCCAATTATTTGTACTTTTAAAGCAAGATTTAAGAAAAATATAGTTATTACATCTTATTTTCTGCAAATAAAAGTTTAACAGTGACCAATTATTTCACGTTTTGGTTGAGTATCATACCTTCTTTGTAGAGAAAAATATAATAAACTTAGATATATCACACATGTAAGTAATTCACTTACCTGTTTGTACATATACTATACTCACACCCATATTACAATACATATGTGTTCACCTTATCTTGCTTTCACGGCTTTGACCGGGAACCATGTATTTAGCCCATTTCAAAGCAAAGCTATTTGGATCAGGCCTCGTGAAGTTGTTAAGCGAATAGCTTGTAGCTGATGTATGCTATTGCCTTGGCCCTTTCTTAATTAAACGACATTGTCACGTAAGATTACATGTGTACTTATAATAAAACCATAGTATGGTGAACAAGTAATCACAATCGTAAGTCTAACACAATTTTGGGACATATAACGGGACATTGACCTGAGCATTACCGGTCAAGGGACCACTTTGGCCTCAAAATCCCAAGTTTTGGACTCACGGCGACGAAAATCTCAACTTTTGAGCCCCAAAAATGATTTTTGGCAAATTTAAGGACCAACGGTGTATTTTTGTCAAATTTAAATGTGCAAATCAATTCCTTTAAAAAAAAATATCCCGGATGCAGAAGGTTAATACGAATCACCAATAATTGGCTGCATCTCCGAGGTTAGTAAATGTTAGTATAAGAATAGCCCCCACAAAATTTGTTTCCTTTAGAGTGCTAGGTGTAGATGGCAAGCTCATCTTCCTCATTCGGGCCCCACATGTGCCATATCCAATGGCGGAGGATAATTAGGGCTGGAAGGGGTGTTGGCCCCCCTAAATTCTGACTCACAGTCAGTAATCTTTATGGACTTTTGGTTTAAGGATTATTGTTTTACTGTGGCCCCTTGAAATTTGGTAACAAGAATACAAGACGTACCTAGTTTGTTGATTTCTTGCTTGTAGTCTTGCAGAAATAAGAGTTTTCATAAGAGGGGAGGGTACCCTGCGTTTTGAGAGGCGTTTTCCGCCAAAACGCAACGCGACGGCGCCATGAGGGTACCGTCCTTCGTGTTTTCGAGTGCTGAGCCATCATGAACAGCCGAGATGGTCCCGGAAAACGCAACGCGACGGCGCCACCATGGTACCGTGGCTCGCGTTTTCGGTCGCGTTTTCCCGTACTTAGATTTCCTTTTTTCTTTTTTCAATCTTGTAGACGTTTTTTGGATACTTGTTTTGGTTGATGTGGTTACTCTTTCTCATTATGAGTTTGATGCAACGATTCCCATTAGCAGAAATGAAAGGTTGGGGCAGAGTATTCAGAGAGGTTAAGTGTTGGCTAAAATTAGGGATATGCGAGTTATTTATATTATCTAATTTAGGGTTATTTGAGTTTATGGGCTTGCATTTAGTTGTGTTTTGGGCCAACCTTGTTGACTAATCTTACTATTGGGCTTATATGAAAGTCAAATGTTGGACTAAAGTGAGTATTTTTGGTTGAATTTTGAGTTTTGACTCTTACCAGTTTTATGTATGCTCTTTTTTAATTGTTGATTTTATTTTTATGCATTTTGCTTTTAATGTAATTTTTTTTTTAAAGTAAATGAAAAAAATATATATGTGTGGTTCAGGGGTGCACAACGGCACCAGAATCTGGTGTTATAGGAAGGAGAGGTGTTTTTGGTGTTATGGGAAAAGGTGCTGATGTGGCAACACTTTTCCCCACGGCACTAGCGGGACGGCTTAAGGGTACCTAGTGCTGAGTAGACATAAAAGTACTAAGCTTTTATGTCAGTTTTGCTATGTGCTCAGTATCAAGGCTGTCAAGATCGCGATCCTACGCAAGATCGTTTTTGTCTTTGCAAGATCGAGATCGTAAGATCGGATCGCGATCCTACGATCCTACCAATTTGTCATATTTTGTAAACCAATGATATACGAGTCAAACTGTTTTACATTTTTACTCAACGTCAAAGATAAGTTCATATAATATCATCTTCAAAATGACAAAGTTTAAATTTCAAACACTCCAAAGTAATAGTAAAACACAAAAAAATCAAGTTTCAATCATTACATTAACGATTTAGTGCAATAATATTACATAACATA
Source organism: Artemisia argyi (assembly GCA_030686995.1). Lineage (NCBI taxonomy): Eukaryota > Viridiplantae > Streptophyta > Magnoliopsida > Asterales > Asteraceae > Artemisia > Artemisia argyi. The sequence goes on from CM060676.1 coordinate 11,370,765, forward strand.
GGTCCTAAATGTCTCAAAACATACGAGTCATCAACATGATTTCAAAAAACAAACGTTTCATAAGTGCCATTACAAAACATACCCTTTGATTAGTTTAATTACAATGAAGTAAACTAAATTAACCTATTGAACACTTTTGAGACTATAATCTATTTGAAAAAGTAAAAAAGTAGAAAACTCTGTATAAACTATAATCTATTTAGAAAATGAAACAATAGTGGTTTACTCATTAGACATTAGCAAAATAAACGTTTTTTTTTTTTTTTTTTTTTTTTTTTTTTTTTTTTTTTTTTTTGCCTAAGCAAGTGGGATGGACTTAAAAGATTAAAAAAAAAAAAAAAAAAAAAAAAAAAAGTGAACTCGGATCGCGTGTCGATCTTACGATCTTACGTGCGATCCTACGATCCTACCTCAGATGCGATCCTACCACGATCCTACACGATTTTGACTGGTGTGCACGTAAGATCGTACGATCTTACGTGTAAACTCGCGAGTTTGACAGCCTTGCTCAGTATTGTCTCAAGTGGGTGTGGTGGACTTTTGTCCTTTTGTTTTGTATATTCATTGTATATTTGTATGTATGTCTGGTAATAAGGTGCCTTTTCTCAAAAAAAAAATTAAGCTTTTACTGTATTAGTTTAGAAAAATAATTGTCAATAATGCATTTTTTTTTGGATTATCACTACATAAATACTTTTATATATAAGATGTTACATTTTTATCTCGAAGGTTTTGGCCCCCCCAAATAAAACGGTCAAGCTCCGCCACTGGCCATATCACCCAAACACCTCTTCACAACTAACTCCTTCCCACCAAACAACAAACCCCAACTTACTCATTTGGGCCCCACCACTTACAACTTACTCACAACTAACCCTCCTCATCAGAAAAAGCTGCAACTCTTACAAAATTTGGCCTACTGCCCAACGAAGAAAAACGGCAAGGGGGGGGGGGGGGGGGGGGGGCGGTGTGGCAACTAAGAACGGTGAGCCGTTGGACTTGCCACCTAGGAATGGCGAGCACCATCAACAAGCTGCACCTAGCACTCTTATGCTACCCACATGCACCTACCTCTCTCCGGTCAGCAGTGACAGTGAAACGCTTTTTCATCTTCTCCTTCATCTTATTCATTTCTCAAGGTTTGCTATGAATTCTTCAATGTGATGTAATCTCTACTTTGGATTAGATTATAAGCTTTATCTGGTTACAATTTAGCAACTGTTTTCAATGAGAAGAATTAATGTAGGCCACCTTTTTGAGGATTCACATTCAAATAAATCACAACATTTTTAATCTGAGAAAATGAAATGTTGGTATCTCGTTTATGTAAACCCGGCAAAAACACATGTTTACCAATAAAAATAATAATAATATATACAACTAAGTGACTAACATTTGATACCAATAATGGATTCAGACCAGAGTTCTTGAAACATGTGTTTTTTTGGTAGTATAATACTACATGTGCTAATAAAAAAACCATAGTGAAAAGATGACAATATAATATTTCTAGGAAACCAACATTTGATTCCATCTATTGATTAATATTATAAACTATTTGAAAAGCTAAGAATGGAATCTATGTTGTCCTTAATGGTCTCACACTCTTGGCTTATGTGCTTGAAATAGTAGGAACTAGGATTCTAGGAAGTGTGTGCAAAAATGTTAAGGAAGATCTTTGAAAGTAGAGGTAGCACATTGCTGCGGCTAAGATTGAATCAGAGTCGTCGTTGCTTGACGAAGCTAGCATACGAAACTGAAAATGATCACCAACATTTTGTTCCAAAAATGCCGGCATTTGACTACAAGCCTCCGCCGTATGATGGACCATCCGCTGCTGAGATTCTGGCAAAGCGTCAACGCCACCTTAACCCTTGCATGACTTACAATTACACGAATCCTGTATGTCAATTTCATCTCAATTTAATTTGTATTTTGGAATATGTATTTGTTTTAGAGATGTGAAAAGAATGCTTTCCTTCCACAGTTGTATTTGGTAGATGGAAAGATGCAATACTTGTTCGATGAGAGTGGGCGTCGATATTTGGATGCATTTGGATGTATTGCGACTGTGAGTTGCGGCCACTGTCACCCTCAAGTACTCGAAGCCATTATAAACCAAACAAAAAAGTTGCAACACACGACTGCTTTGTACTTAAACAGACCTATTGTAGATTTTGCTGAAGCACTTGCATCTAAAACCCCTGGGGATCTTAATGTAATTATTTCACTTAATCAATATCATAAGTTTATTAATTATACAGATTTTGTATACCAAGATCAGATTTCTTCTGATTCTAAAGTTTTGTTCATGTTTTAGGTTGTTTTCTTTACAAATTCTGGGACGGAGGCAAATGAGTTGGCTTTATTGATTGCTCGGCTGTACACCGGTTCTCATGATATAATTTCACTTAGAAACGGATATCATGGAAATGCATCTGCAACCATGGCTGCAACTGCTCAACGCAATCACAAATACAATGTTGTACAGGTATGCTTAAAATTCTCATTTTTAGCATGCCAACTTTTTATCCTGATATATATTAGTTTTGGAGAAATTTGTGAAGAAATGTATACAAGTTCAATTTCCGACAAAAAAAAGAAGGTGAAAGTTAAAATTTTGACACCATAAACTAATGTGATTAACTAATTGCTATATATAGCTAAATAATACTTGACTCGGGTGTGGTTTCCTGACATTTAACAGACTGGAATTCACCACGCACTGAACCCAGACCCGTATAGAGGAATACATGGTTCAGATGGACCCAAATATGCTAAAGATGTTGACGAGATCATTATGTATGGAACTAGTGGCCGTATAGCTGGTTTTATCTCTGAAGCAATACAGGTGCAGTGTGGCATTAAACGAAATGAGCGCTAAAATGTTAATATAGTTTTTTATAATACGATCCTGTGACTTTTTGCACATAATTTTGCAGGGTGTGGGTGGAATATATGAGTTGGCACCAGGCTATCTCCCGGAAGTCTATAACAGTGTTCGAAAGGCAGGAGGGCTTTGTATTGCAGATGAAGTTCAGACAGGTTTTGCACGCACAGGAAGCCATTTTTGGGGGTTTGAAGCTCAGGGTGTTGTGCCTGATATTATTACGCTAGCAAAGGTACATTTTTCTACTGTGTCAGATATATAACATGTGTCTGAGTGTAAATGGTCATGGTGAGAGTGATAGTTTCGACCCATATGCTTATGAGTGGGTCGCTAAAGAGGTCTTTTTTTTTTTTTTTTTTTTTTTTTTTTTTTTTTTTTTTTTATTTATATCTCTAACGGGTCAAATAGGCAAATTAAAAAATGTTTACCATAAAAGGAAACAGCTTCACCGGTTCTGAAATTGCTGAAATGTTTGTATTTTTAATGCATAAAGCCACCTAAATCATCTATCAGTATCGGCGGCAATTTTGACTCGTATATGTATGGGTCAATTCAGGTAACGTTTGTATGGATGAAATATGTTAATTCAATAATGTTAACTTGAAAGGAAACAAGTATGGCAAATTTTGCTTAATATATTTTTCTAATGCCACAAAGCTAAACCACCGAACCACATTATTCAAATTATCATATTATTATCGAGATAATTCGTGTATATATATTTGTTTAATATATCCTGACGTGCTTTTGCACATTGTCATTGTTGTGGGATTTCAGGGAATTGGGAATGGTGTTCCGCTTGGTGCAGTGGTAACAACTCCTGAGATAGCAAAAGTGATGACTAGTCATGGTTATCTTAACACGTTTGGTGGGAATCCCGTGAGTACGACTGCTGGTTTAGCAGTTCTCAAAGTAATAGAGAATGAAAAGCTTCAGCAGAATGCATTAACCGTAGGAACATATCTAAAAAACCAGCTTCTAGATCTTAAAGAAAAACATGAAAGTTAGTTTCATAATATTTCGTATTCTGATTATATGAAAATGTTATCTTTTATTTTAACATAGTATAGTGTCTTGTTGCAACAGTTATCGGTGATGTGCGGGGAAGAGGGTTTCTGCTTGGAATTGAACTTGTAACGGATCGTGAGTTAAAGACTCCGGCACCCCAGGAAACTTTGCATGTTATGGAGCAAATGAGAGGTCTTTTTCTTCAGTCACTTTGTAATATCATCAACTAGTACTAGTAATATTTTGGGTATGGGTCGAAATGTGTTGGGTTGGTCAAAGCATGTTTTCGTTAAGAAGTCTAAAAGATTTTAGACGTCTTATGCAATGGATATACACTTGCAGCTATTTTTGACCATTTCCTGTTAGGTTAATCTTATTCTCTGTTTTCTTTTACCCATTATTAATAAAACATAACCCAATCGACCCATTCA